>JALXJV020000286.1:0-12254 GCA_024633595.2 Lepomis macrochirus
AAAAACTAGGGGTGGGCATAGATTAATTTTTTAATCTAGATTAATCTAGATTAATTTTGAAATTAATCTAGATTAATCTAGATTAAAATGGCTCATTTGAATTCTGCCGAAAGCATTTAAAATATGTGTGTGAACGGGTTTCAAGCCAGGTGGCGCATTAGACCAGGGGCTCATCTCCTGTTTCCAAAATGCATCACAAACTGCTTGAGAAAGCTGTTCTACTATGATAATTGGTGATGAAAATAAATCATGTTCAATAAGATGTACTTGTGTGTAGCTTGTGATGTGCTTTGCGTTTAGGTGGTAGGCTACTTGAGACTGGAAGAACTCCTACAGTAAACTAATTCTGCATTGCACAAGGTGCAAACCAGGTGTTGTGCCGAGTTTTGCCTGCCTGCCGAGAATTGCATGCACCTCCAAATAATGCTTTTAAATGCTGTAAAATTCTTTGTGGACTTCATCAATGGTGATAAATTGATTTGAAGTATATATTTTATGAACATTTAGAGTCTTTAATATTTTAATACACCATTCCTTGACATTCAGTACATGGTGATAAAGCTGTTTGATCAATGAGCACAGACCTAAAGAGGTGGATGCATAATTCGGCAGATCAGATTTTGTAGGCTCCCTGCCGAGATTTGCATCCACCTCTTTTCTCAGCATAGATGACCGTTAGCACCCGCGAGGTGCATGCGATTCTCGGCAGGCAGAATTGGCACAACACCAGCGGCTTCAGAAACGTTTCGTAGTGCTGTCCAACAGCTGTCTGTGGACGTGTTGCTACAGTTAGTGTGAGTAAATACCGCTACAATGCGTTTTTAATCAACCGGTATCAATAACTAACCTGGCTAGTTGTAAACAAACAGCTGGGCGAGCGAGGTTGTAACCGGAACGCCGTCAACTCGGGTGTGACGTCATTCCCAGCTCCGACCTCCGAGGTAAATGGAACGCAGCAACAGCTGCATCCATGTTAGCACGTCACGTTTGATGTGGTAATTTGACAGTAGGCAGACACACAGGTTCGAAGACTTGTTCTCGCCCCCTACAGTGCAATTCTGTAAACATCTGCGCTAAGGTATCAAGGTGAAAGTCATCATAGCTTGTGTAGTATAGACCCAGCTCCCAACCCAACTTTGAGAATAGATTAACGGCGATAATTTTTTTATCGCCCGATAAGAGTTTCACGTTAACGCAGCCGTTAACGCCGATAACGGCCCACCACTATTAAAAACACAGATACAGTACACACCTGCAATCTGGATGACAGTAGCGATCCAGTAGACTTTACTGGGCAGGACTGCGTTTGTGTTCAGGACCTCCACCTTCATCCCCACAGTGATGTCATCCCATTGGGCACAGAGGGGAGCCTGCAGGTGGGAGGCCAGATGTTTCCTTACAGATCCAGTGCGAGGTGTTTTATGTGCTCCACATTGAGTGAAGTTTTTCATGCTGGTGAAAATGCTGTTTAAACACATTCTGTGTGTGAAAGCATAACCTTTCACATACTTTGGCATAATTGTCCCTAAAACGATATCAATCCCAGCATTTATTAACTGAGAGAAAACATGGTTTATAATGATGCAGATAGGACTCACATGTCTGAAGCAGGACACTGATGCAGCCAGAGATGTTTCCTTCTCCAAGTAGGCGCCCCACTCAAAACCTGCAGGAGATGCTACAGAAAAAAAAAAGAACAGAGGAATCACACAGCTGATGCACGATTTTGTGCAGTGTTTATGATCATGTACTGTATGCAGTTTCTAACATCCCCAAACAAGCACAAAATACCAGTAATGTTTGTATCATGATTTACTACTCGTGCCTGCGTGACATCTGATTTTAGACTACAGTAAAGTCATTTAGATCCCCTGTGTACTTCTGTGTGTGTTCAGTGCCCTCACCATCCGGTCCTGTTGGGGCTGGAGGGGCTTTGTTCATGCTTGTTTAGCACCGTGGCTTTCTTTGAGGGGGCTTTCCCTGGAGAGAGAAGCACAAGGAAAGATTTTTAAAAAATCATTTTACCACTTAAAAGCAAGTTGTAGCACTTTAGTCATATACTGCACAGGAGAGGAGTACTGAGTCAGATTCAGTAACTTCTGTCAAAGTGAAGGCCTTGTAGAAATTTGACATACTATGTTTACATTTTTGATACATAAAGAGAAGGCTGAAAGTGAATACAAGGCTTTAAAATGGCAAAACACATACAATAATACTTTGTCAAACTCTTTGGGTCTGAAGAGGCTCTCTTCCTACAAAACTTCTCACAGAAAGAAAGATCAAATGTTGGCAAATGTTTTTTTTCTTCTTCTTTATTGCATATTTCTGGTTTTCCAAGAATGTTGGTAATATTTCACATATTTGCACTCTTAACATCCAAGAGACATATAAAACACACAACAAATTACAACTATAGTAACTTAGAACTAGTTTGGAGTAGGGCTGCAACTAAGAATAGTGTTCTTCATCAATTAACTTTCTCAATTAATCAATCCATCAAACCATCATTAAGTCTATGACATCAAGTTTTCCCACATCCAGTGTTTGGAAATAGCTTATTTGTGCGTCCAAAACTCAGACTTTCAGTTTACTATTATAAAGCACTGGGGGGGGAAAAGTCAGAAGTCTTGAATGCTGTCAACAACTATCAAAATAGTTGCCAATACATTTTACATCATTGACTGATTATCCGATTAATCAACAAATCATATTTGAGCACTCCCTTCGTTTTTGTTCATATGGTTGTGCAACAAAATGATCCAGAATAAAAATGTTATATTTAATGATGTGTAGAGGAAAGTCAGCTCCAAGTTAATAGTAATAATTGTTCAGAAATAAAAAAAAATCTTTTTTATGCTGCTGTGATTTCAGAGTCAGCTTGTTGAAACAGATTTTTCACATTAAAATACCATTCAAGATAGAATCTGAATCTTTTAGGTTTATTACTGGTTGCTTTCGGGTCCTGTCCAATACGATACGCTCATAACTCACCAGCTGATCCAGGCACATAGCACGGTGGCGGGATCACCTGTCTCAGGTGTGTGCGTGTGTCTGGACAGGGTGGGGACGGCGAGTGGCCCTGAGGAGCCGGGCCCGGCTGCTCGGCACACCAGAGGGTCGTAGTAGTCGATCCGGCTGAAAGTGCTTCTGGCAGACCGAACAGCTTGTTGAGAATGTGCAGCGGCGTGTTTACATCCATGTTGAGCGCAAACAGCCATTGCCACAGTCTCCCCTGGTCGCCAACGGGAAAGCGATGAAAGACGAGGTTCGGACGTTTTGTGTTGCAGCATGCATCAACGCAACACGTGTGAACCATTTGTTTTAATATAAAGACGTTGAATTAAAAAGTGAAATAAGTCGGGACAGCCTCTCAGGTCAGTGCAATGATTTCAAGTCCAGCGCGGTCCTCTTCTTCTTCTTCACCCCCTTTTTCTGCAATGGCGACCGGCTGACAGCCTTCTGCGAAATAGCGCCACCCTTTGCTCGTAATTATAAATTATTGGACTACAAATACCAAGCAAGTACAAAAAGTACACAAAGTTTCCATTTGATGACATGGTGCAGAGTCTTGTCACACTGAAACAATCTGGATTTTGGCTGAATGTTCTCTTAAACGACCACTGGAGCAACAATAATCAGAAAGACGGCTGAATCCTGGTGCTTTTCAGTACTGAAACAAGAAGTGAAAGGCTTTACATCCCTTTAAGTCTTGAAAATATGTCTTTCACACTGTTTTTTGAATTTCTATTAATGCTGACAGTGTGTACCACCAAAACATCAATATGGCACTGATGTAAAAGATTTTGTTTTGTGTACTGAAATAGTTCCAAAATACACTATTGCTTATTCTGCAGTATACTGTAAACATTTGCTGATTGAGGGCTGCTTACAAGAGCAAAAGATCTCAAGTTCTCCAAGCTGGCTGCCCAGAACTCCTACAGAGAGATGCAGCAGCTTTATAGGAGCCTCTACAGTCTGTCCTCTAAGACGGACGTGAACAAAAGCGGCAGTAGTGCTTTTGATAGAAGCACTGAAGAGGACAGTGAGGGAGCTTGAAGAAAAAGAAGAGAAGAGCAACTTCTGTCTGTGCCTCAAGAGGGGAGACATGAGTTGGGAAATAAAGAACAGCTGGATCGCGGTGGAGGAGCAGCAGGCAGAAATGATCACTGCGATATATCTACCTACTTTTTGTATAATAAATTACTTAAGCTATGGAATTGGGAAACAACACTAACACTTGATAATAACCTGGTCCCTTTAACTAACTAACTTAGTGATATAGCATTAGTATACACAGCAGACAGAACTGACAAAACCACAGACGTTATGGACACTTTCAGGGTTTAAGAGGATAAATTCTTGTCACATAATGAGTAACCAGCATGCCAACTTCCCAAAACCATAGACTGTATATAAAAACCTTCGGGTAATTATTTAATTAAACAAACCAATTAACTACATCTGCCCTGGTGATGCTGCCTAGTGATCAATAGTACATAATAATAATAATCAACAAGAGTGTGTCAAGCTCTTTGTGTTGTGTGTGACTTTATACAAAAACAGATGTGCCCTAAGCAAATCTTCCCACTTTTTGCTTTTGGGAAGCATTCGGGTGAAAAATAAAGCTCTCCTTGAAAACAAGTGAAATGAAACATTGTTAAGTCATAACAACAGACACCAGAAGGTCTGTATGAAGAGCTCCACTCCAAAATGTTGCAAGCAAATATCAGACCAAATAGTGTGGTCTGTGGCAGGGGCTTTTTTAGGATCTTGAAACATTGGGGGCTTAGCCCAGCCCATAAAACTTCATATCTTCATATAATAATTGACCCCCCCCAACCCGAAGTTAAGTCTGTAAAGCAGTAAAGCAACAGTTAACATCCTGTACTTATATGGCACAACAAAATTCAGAACAATACTATTAACCGTCTCATTTTGATGTTGCCAAATTGTAATGTCACGTGTCTAATTATAATAATATAAGAACAAAACTGCGACAATATGAATAGGGGGGTCAGGGGGTCCTCCTCCAGAAAATTTTAAGTGTTTAACACTTTCTGCACCAATTTCTGCATCAATTTATTGTTTTTTTGTTGTTCGTTTATTAAAAATCCTTCTGAGATCCGGGGCTTCTCAAAAAACCCAGGGCTAACGACGCCGATGGTCTGTGGGCAGCAACATTCCGTATTTTTCTTACCTGCAGACGTGCCAGTATGGAGGACTTCTTGGAGTTTGATGAATAGGAACGTGAACAGGATAAACTGCAGAAACGCTTGGTCTTTGAAAAGAAGGTGGTAATGTTGCCGGTGGTGCCACACATCTCACACACCACTGAAAATAAAAATAAATACATTTTGTATACAACGCCATCTAACTCTGTCACTCACATTCTTAAAAGGGTATTTCAGTGAACAGACAGAAAAGTGGCATTTTGTCTCTCAACACTTGGTCTTCTCACCTGGCCGTTCTTCTCCGTTTTTGTCCCCCCGGCTTCACCCTTCCTGTTGTCAGATGTTCTTTATCACCTCCTCCATCATTATCATCAAACTGAACGGGGGCCAATTCACTGCATTCTGCCTGTGACAAGGTATAAAAAAACAAAGCATGAATGTGATTCTGATCTTACATCAACCAAGAGGCTTGTTAAAAGGATGACAGAAACTCGCTCTTTCTCTCTGCAGTGACATTTTCCGGATCCACAATTACTACTCACACTCTTGGTATGCTCTCTTGGCTCAGCTGTAATGCCCCGGCGCTGGATAGCAGGCAGGCACTTACTACAGCCCACTCCACTGCAGGAGGAACAGTGCGGACGGACAAACACTGTTGGAGCAGCTCCTGGCCTCAGCTTTAGAGCTCCTGTGGAGGATCTGGGCTCAAAGTACTCTTTGCCAAAATGCTCGCTGCAGAGGTGAGAATTGGGTGTGGCGACCCACTGGGTACGTGTGCGCTGGACCTGCTTCTCCCATTTGTGAAACTCCTCAGGGTCCTTAGGGAATTTAAACAGTGTCACACCGTCTTCTGCAGTTTTGCCACATCCATATGCAACACAGTGGTAAGGCATCCTGCGCTCGCGAGAGGATTGTCAATGCCTCAGAGCCAGTGCATCCTTTCTTATTTGCGTTGTTGTTCTATGAGCTCTGCAGGGAAAAGTGATGATTGCATTTTACAACTTGCAGCCAAAAATTCTAATTCTACTACAGAAAGTACATCTTGTAACATTTACTCTTAGTCAACAGCAATGTCTACACACTAGAGATGAGAAAACAGTTGGTCAACAGGGTCAGACACAGGCAGAGCTGCAAGGTAATAATGAAAAACTGCATTACAGTTAAGTGATATAGTAACATCAGATGGCAATGGATGATGAATAATGTCTCTTAACGACTTAAGAAATAATTGTTTCTCTACCTTTTCTCATCCCTAAATATAGCCTGAAACAACCAATATGAAAATGTTCATTTACATTGATGATCGGTTAAGAATCTTGAAATTTGACTGTGGCAATAAAATCAAGCCCTAAGCACAGAGTCTAACAAAAAAGGCGTACAACAGACAATGAAATGTTCATCTCTTAGCAAGACAAACGCCTATAAAACCAGAATTTACAAATATTTGTTAAATAAGAGATCACAAAGTAAACGTCACTATCAGGCTCAACATGCGAAATAACGAGCACTTTAAAATACATACTGCTCTTATGGGCAAATTGTTTCAGCTAGCAGGTTTATAAGCAGGCTGGTCAAAACATAAACTTAAGTGTGACCAGCTCACATGCTACTACAGCTAATTGCTAATAATGCTAATAGCACGTTTGTCCGATTATGACGCAGCAAAACACTTTTTATTACTTTACGTGGCTACTTACATGGGCTTATATGTCTATAAAATGTTTCACACAACTGCTAAACTATTTGTACAGAAGTTGTTTTAACTAAATCTTCGTAGGTACCAGGCATGGGTGGTCACCTACATTTGACGTCATCTTAGTGACTTCTTGAGCACGGGCAAGGCATCATGGGAGTTGAGGTTTTAGCAGAATTGGAAGCGAACCACTGTCAATAATCCTCCAAATCTCAAATGAATTAATATACAGGCATAACAGTGTTAAGATGCTGGCTTGAAAATTAAAGTAGAGGTTAGTATAAAGGTGGTAGTATTTGTAACAGTAGACGCTTTAGTGGCTGCCCTCCCTGTTCAAACAAGCATCATTAGCCTACTTCCTTCATGACATCATGTCAAATTTACAGAGAATACATGTATACATGCCTTTTTGTATATTTCTATAATATTAATTGATAATCTGTAATCACCAAAATAATGGACTTATTGTTTTAATTGAAAACTTGTTATTCTGTTTGAGTGCTTAAAAGCTAAAATATGTAACAACTCCATGCTATAATTTACCGTCAATACTGAAATTACAATCAACATTAAATACAGGGAAACTTTCACAGTTATAACGTATACTCTCCTTTAATTGTACACACGACAGCTTTGCAACAAAATTGCTTTGTTGCTCTCTCATAACACAGGATTGAAATAAGTGTATGTAGGTATTCAATTCGCAACCTTTGTATGTTTTTCTTCACCTCTTGTTTTTGTCACAGCAGTTTATTCTCAGAGGATTTCATCAGTGCTGTTAGATTATTATGGACTCAACTTTTTATCCCGCTGGTGGCAGGCCCTAAGGATATTGGCCCTCAGAGGATGAGTCTAAATATTTTGGTTTCACCTCAAGACCAACATTATCACTTCTGCACAGGCAATATCAAACTCTAATGGGCAGTGGCAGTTGCCGTCAAATTTACTAAATATATTCATGCTCACCAGAAGTTGAGCCCTTCAAACTTTAATAGCCCCACGTTTTGTCTGTGAAATAATGTCTGTCATTGGTTCAGTCCAACACTTTTATACAATAGAGTTTAACAAACATTATGACTTCAGGTGCAGGTTTGGGTATTTATATTTTTAGCCTTGTTGTCCTTGGTGCCAGTTTCTCATTAAAAGTACAATCGCTGATCCAATGAAATGTAAATCCAAGACACACAATTGGAAACTCCCATCACTAGAAATTACTTGACAGGTTTCTCCATACAGGGACAGTAGACAACTAAAACTAATTTAACAATGTACCCTTGTACTGTTCAGTTCTTGTTAACATCAATGTTAGAAAATAAATAAATAGAAACACAAATAGAAACTGTGAAAATAAATAGAAACACTGTTACTGCTGCAACCGCTGTTGCGAAATTTAGACTTTTTCATTACTTCTTTTGTCAAAACTGACTCGGCCTTTATCACAGGTAGTACAGGCCTTTTTCCACAACATTTTGACTTGTCCTTGTAGGAAAAGCAAAGATGTTACTCATAACATTGACGATGGCCCCGTACTATTCAAATGTCAGCGAGCCAACATGTACAACCAGGACTCTGAAACTGAAGCAGCTAAATGGATTTCAGCCATCATTAATTTGATTATTTACATGTGTGCTTTTCCTACTGTGACATGTACAAATGTCTACAGGGAAGAAGGCCTATTTCCAAAAGAGCATTGCTGATTTTATCTAATCAAATAATAAGATAAGTGAGGCACAAGTATTTAGACTTCCTTTGACTCACACTTTCATGATGAGCATTTCAAAGTCAACCTTTTACAAATGATATCACTGAACACATTTAATTTATCTTACATTATCATCAATACAGGTCTAAAACCTTTCACTGACAGTTATGGTGACAGTTTATATATCACTAATGGCCACCATTCGCATACATGTGCAAACACATAAAACAGGAAACAACACACATACATACACACATACACACATACAGTGTGGAAACAACACATGCACAGGTAATGCACTGCAAATGCAAGTAATGTGATTAACTTCCATTTGCAAGTGTGATTTATTGAGCACTAAGCAGCCAGTAAAGTAATGTGCAACCCAGCACACTGGGAGTGAATGAATGGAGTCTAGATTGCATGGAAAGATTCCTTTAGAGTTTCTGGAAAATATGTTCCTGAATAAACACAGAATCCCATTTTCCTCACAGTATCTTTCATTTATGTTTTTGGATAATGAGAAGGTCTCGTCCTTAAATCTTAAGGCTATCTGATACATTGTTGGCTAAACATGGTGTGCATTGGCAATTTGATTGTTATAGCCTAGTAGCACTGTAGTACTCAGACTTTGACTCAGACTACATGGGAGTGATATTACCATAGGCCAAAGACAGAGGTATCAGCCTTTCTATTCTTTCAAAGAAATCTGATATTCTTACCTGATAGCAGACATAATTGTCAACCGGTGGAGAGGGTGGATTCAAAGGGCTGGACACAGGCAACTGGTATTCGTCTGTCCTTCCTCTTTTAGTTAATTGTTTCTCTTCTTGTGATTAAGCGGTTGGTATTCAAATTAGTGGTACAGTACCAATACCCATCCATAAACTAACCCAGTGGTCATCAACTCTCCTTGTTTTTGCTCTTTATTATTTTTTGGCATTTTTACAATTTCTTTTCTTAAATAAAATGTATTTCTTTATTCATCAATTTATCTTATTATACTATATAGACTTATCCGATTAGCCTCAAAGTAACTGACACATAATTAAGTTGTGAGTACCAAATCCATTGTCTTTAATACAGGTGACAACATTTTTGAAAGTGAACTCAACTGACAGACCAAAGTGAGGCTTGCTCCTTCTCTTCTCTATTTCCAGATTCTTAATGAGACTGTTTGATGTTAAGTGATGACTTGAATCTTTTGAGCTAAACAAAAAATCCTTTTACTACTTACTTGACTGTGTTTTGTGAAAAAAACTACTATGCATAATTTTACTCCATGAGCAGCACTTTTACTTAAATAATATAAAAGGGAGCTTTAAAGGGGCATTATGTAATTTTCAGCGGCCACTAGCGGTGTGGTTTTAAGATTGCTACCAGGCGTGTGCTCGCTTAAACTCATGAGCGAGCAGAATCGAAACACAGCCAATTTCATACAGAAATCCTGCAATAAACGCAGGAACACCAGCATGCAAGCTGTGGCTTTTCACTCAGACATGTTCAGGCTCTGTTACTTCAACATTCCCGTCTCAGAGGCGGATCAACACCGGCTCTATAACGTTACTTCATTCAACGCAGCGACCCGCGTATCGGCACAATCCTCCTGGAAATAAGACAGTTACAGAGGCTATAGACAGAGCCTCACTTGAGGCTCAGCAATGTTAACACAGCTAAATGTATTGGATGATAACGAAAGCGGGTAGTGAGCTGGACTGAATATTATAGCGACACTGTGTCAATGTGGAAGCGATTTAACTTTGCACCGGATAACATTAGCCACTGCTTCGGTTTTAGCTGGCGAGCTAACATGACTTTCTCCGTTTCTCCAGCTTTACTAATGCTTACTTTGTTCTTACTCGACATCATCTGAACTCATTTGGTCTCATGGTCTTCAGCAAATAAAATTGTATTGTTGTTTCCTATCCTTACGTGGAGTCTGTGTTTTGCTGTGAGCCGGTTGTTTTATGGTGTTGGTGGACTGCAAGATGTTAGCTGCCAAGTTGTTGCTGTAGTACGAGAGAGTCTCGGGAGCACAAACAGGGCTGAATCCGATCCAGTATCCCCACATTAAAAGCAGAATAGTGGCTGATGCAAGCAACGGAGAAAAGCGGGCTATGTGAGTTTTGAGCCCATTGACAATAAGGCAATGAAAATTTGATTAATTTCATTGAAAAACTTACATATAGTCCATTTAAACATGGAGTTTTAAGGAAGCAAGCAAATAAAGATAGCTAATAAAGATTGTTTAGTCCCATACCATGCAAATTGTTAAGTCAGGTAGACGAGGTAATGGAACAATATCAGGGTTTCTGCAGGTATCAGCCGGTCAAATTTAAAACTTTAAGACCTTTTAAGAACATTATGAATGAAATTTAGGACTATATTTTGTCTTAAAAAAATAAAACAAGAAATGCAGTCACGAAATTACTTGCAGAGTAAATCAATGTATTCAAATTAGGGTAGAGTGATTTCTACAAAATTGGCATCGGACGATGTCAACAATGAAACATCGGGATGGACAATGACAGTGATAATTATCAAGCTGGCATGCACTGCACCTGCTGACTGAAAAATGGATCACCGGAGGGAAAAAGGGGCAATAGTTCTGTATTTAATAGTTTGTATGTATTTCCAATTCAAGACTTTTCAAGGCCTTACATTTTGAAATTTTAGACCCTGCGGAAACCCTGCAGGATATCTACCTGACAGGGGCTGTTATCAGGGCATAGGAGAGACTTACTGCAGTCTAATGACGGGACGTGTGATACGCAACGTCGACGCTCTTTACTTTCACAAAGCGCGTGTTGCCGTTCGAGACTGGTCGTAACTGGGATATTTCCCAGTTGAAACTTCCGACTTCTGAACTGTTTTGCGTTATAAACTGCTGACTCTTTTTGATTTAGCACAGCCTCACTGCTATAAATATAGCAAAATATCAGAAACACTGGTCCATGTGATCCAAAATGATCATACAGTTGCAACAAAAACTGAACATTATCATTTTTATAAAAGGAGGATTTATTGCAGAAATGTTGGATATTTAACACAACAATAAACTGCCCATATCACATGTTTGTGAGAAGTGTTTACATGGCCTTTATTTTGTAAACTAATCAAAAGTTGGTGTTCTTATATTGTGTGCCCATTAAGGACTGTAGAGAGTGCTGCTGAAGGAATTTCATCATGCCCATAATCACCTGGCTTGCGAAAGCAGCTCTGATATTGGTGAGTCAGATAAATTATAAAATCTTGTTTTTTAAAAAAAAAAATCAGCATTTGATGATGTTCTTGGTGACTGGGCTAATGGGAATTCTTTATATTGTTTGTTATATTTGCTCTCGCAGGACTAAACAGAGTATTGAGTGGCACTACAGCTATCCAAGGTATGTTATCAATTTGCATATTTCTGCGTCAATTGCTGGCTTGCAAATCAGACATACTGAGGATATAAAAAATACTACATTGCTAGAACTGGCGCCAACAACGTTTCACAGTGGAAGACATTTTAACATGAAAGAAGATATTTTAGCCTTGACTTGAGACCATAGACTGTATATAAAAAGACGTAGGAGGGATATTGTACTGTTTTAGAAAAGTGCATTAGTCCATCGGTGTATGTGAGATTTTATAATGAATATGTATATTTAGTGATTTAAAAGTCTCATAGATTTCTTTTAAACATTTGAAG
>JALXJV020000287.1:0-12246 GCA_024633595.2 Lepomis macrochirus
AAGTTTTACTTCTTCCTTCTCCTTTTTGCACATGTAAATAGATGTTTTTTAAGTACTGGAAAGTCTGGCGTTTTGCTTTGTTGTTCATTAGTTTTTTCCACTATTCTTTGTTTCATTGATTATTTTTATTTTATTTTATTTACATGTTTAAAATAAAGAAATCAAATCAAATCAAACTGGACTTAGCCAATTAAGCCCTTTACAGGAAGGGCCAAAGCCAGTCCCTTCTTTCTGAGGAGGATGAGATCCTTCAACAGCTGTTGAGTCTGACATTGTCTGCGTTGGCAGTGTAAAGGCCGACTGTTCTACACACACAAACCCCACTCACACTGGCGCTCGCATTACATACTTTGCTTAATTTACTTATTAGAACATTTAGTATTATTTGCAGAATGTCTGGTTTCCCTCTCTTGTCACTTACTGTTGTGACAAAATGGGGGCTCGTCAGTTTTCCTGGTCTGCTAAGTTTTCCAATGTAGAGTTAGAAGCTGGTTGTTTTCCGGCTGATCGGCTGGAACTTCGGACCATTTGTGTCACTTTCTTTGCATTAATCTGCTTTAGTAAAGGTTTGGGGCCGGCCTTTGGAGGATAGACAGTGAAGTAGTCTCATGTATGACTTGAGTCGGTAGTCTAGGTATTAAAGTACCAGTTTTAAAGGGCTCATAGTCTGGAGTTTTGGCTTTGGTTGTTATTGAGTTAGTGGTCGGTAGGGTTAGAGCCTTAGTGCTGTCAGTGTGTAGGACTGGAGACAGTTTTGGAAATTTTGGGCTGTTTGTGCAGTTGCCTTTCTTGCTCTGATGGTTTTAAGTGCATAATTACCAACTGTAAGTAACTGCATGAAGACTAGGGATCCGATTAACAGGTTACTGGGTCGGTAGTTAGTGGGATGGCTCTATTTTTTTGCACACCACGTACAGACTGTTATGGCCCCTGTTGCTACCTTTGTTCAGTGTCAGTCTAATCCGTGCATCCGTGTTCATTGTTTGATTATTTTATTACAGAACCGAAGAAGTTCTATTTTGCTTTTCTATTTTAAAACCAAAATGGAAAAATATGGATTTTGATATTTAATGTGTCTGATGAGTTTAGCTTTGTGTCTTACACTTGATAAACCTGCAGCAGATCCACTTAGGCGAGGCGATTGCCTGATAAAATGTAAGATAAGCCTGAACATCAACATAGGTGAATGTTATTACTTAAATCGGCGAGCAGTATATTAACGAATCGTCACAAGGATTAAAAGGTTCAGGTAATTTTCGTTCAGCCTCTCTACAATGTTTCAGCCAGACCTTTATTTTCTTTGTGAGAGCCGAAGAATTTAGAAAGTTGCGCCGCTTCATCCAGCCGGAGGGAACGACCACTGACCGTCCAGTCGCCGGTTCCACTGGCAACACAACCCATAGCGGGGTGAACGGAGGAGGAGCTGGAGCGTACAGGGCGAGGGAGAGGAGGTCATGGGAGCGACCTGGAGCGCTGCGGAGGGTCGGCGGTCATTTCCTATGGCTGGATGAAACCTGACACAGACCACAGCTGCTGCAAACCACAAGGTCACAAGTTAAGTAGTCAGTAGTCAGTAGGGATACAACATAGATGGAACAAAAAAAGGCAGCTTTGTTTTTCTGTTTTGCTTTTAAAACCAAATGACTTGGGTTTTTCTCCGATTTGGTTTTGAAACAAAGTAAAGAAGGAGCCAAACGCCCATTCAGCCTGAGGGGCTTTGTGAAGCTTTTGTACAAAAAACAAACTTTTGACCCTCAGTGATCATTATGATGTTGATGTGGGAGAGAAACAGTTCAGGGTTGTTGAGGGCTGCTTTCATGTGAAACGGTGTTTTGCCGGCTACAACTGAGTCTTAGTGACTCAAATGTGAGTGATTAGTCTGTGATTTCCCAGCTTTAACCTCTGAGCAGCAAAAGAAGAATGTTGTAATGGGCCGATCAGAGCATTTCAACATGTTATGTAATGGTGCCAGAGCAACTTAAAGATTTCAAAGCACCAGATGTTGATGCTCATTGCTGAGCAGGAAGTAGGAAATGTCTCTGAAGCTTTTTGGGAAAAACTGTGTTTCAGATAATGCGACTGTTAGAGCTGCAAAGATAAATCATGGTCTGCATTTGGTAGACCCCCCCCACCACCCCCAAGCATCAACCACTGCTATTATGAAGACCCTGGAGAGACTGGTTCTGGATCAGCTGGTCAGACCTCTCCAGTTTCAGTGTTTCTGATTCAATTGTTTTTTTCAGTTTAGTTTTTATCTTTTGAATCTTCTAGTTCATGCAGAACTTTTATTATTTACAATAAGAAGCTACTCTTTTTATGTGTTTATATTAATAGACTACGTTTTCTTAAAAAATGAGCTTTACACACAAACTTATCAGAGCTAATGATAATATATAAATAAATATATATAAATTTTATCAGGTCACTTTTAGCACGCCATAGCCAACCTTAATCTTATAAAACGTAATTTCCCAACAACAAAAATGTGGCTAGTGAAAATGCTGTGTGGCTAGTAACTCTGGAAAACCACAAGCAAAAAAGTTAACGCCAAGCCCCGTCTGGGAGTGCACATGGACAACAAACTGGACTGGGCCAATTATTCCTTTTCAGGAATGGCCAAAGCCGTCCCGAGTTTCTGAGGATGATGACATCCTTCAACAGCTGCCGGACAATGTTGAGTCTGCGGTGGCCAGTGCCATCCTGTTTGCTGTTGCATGCCACGGCAGAGTCGTCAAACTGATCCAAGGCCAGTGACGTTGTGGGGCTGGAGCTGAACTCTCTGTCAGTGGGGTCAGACAGGAGTAAAAAATACAACAGTCCCCTGAGACGTTCAAAGCGGCTTGATCGGAAAAAACTCAACTGAAGTGCCTGAGCTTAAGCACAGCATCAATAACCCTGACATTTTTATTTAACTACTGTTTATGTAGTGTTCTGTGGGAAGATTGTGTGTCATATGATAAGAACCACATTATTAAAATGCATATAGGATTCCCTGTCTTCCATCTCCCATGTTGCATGCTGCAAAGATAAATCATGGTCTGCATTCCGAAGATTTTGGCCAAGTTTGTAATTGCTGCCATGAAAGTAACCAATGTTTCCTGTGAATGCATAGTTTCCTGTGCTGTAAATCAGGGTAAGCCGCACAGTTGGTAAACACATAAAACCAGCTGCTCTTCATGGTCCAGTCAGGAAAGTTCCAGTTTTCTCCAAGGAAGTGATTGATTCAGTTAAATGAAACTTTGAAGCTGTCAGATGGGTTTGCATCATTCACTGGCAGTGACATTAAAGTGCCTGTACTAGAGAGGACAGGACCTGCTGTATGCTAACACTAAGATGCATTCAGCTCCCCACCCCCAAGAGCAGGTCAGACCACAACCTGGGTCACATCAACCCCTGCTATGTGCCTCTGGTGAAAAGGCAGCCTGCGACCACAAGGACAGTCAGGAGATGGTTGGAGGAGGCCAATGAGACACTTAGGGGGTGTTTAAGGTTTGGACCGGGAGATTTGAAGACAACTGCTTAAGCGGTGAAAGGAGACACATCACTTCCGCACTGAACTTTATCCATGTAATGGATGTTTTTTCTGAGTTCATTGGATGAAATTGGTGATTACATACTTTATGCTGACAACAGAATACAAGCTGAAAGTGCAGCGTTACAGGGGTCGGCGTAATCGGTGTAACACCAAAATCTGTGACCTATCAGATTCTGTGACCAAAACCCAAACAATGATGTTTTCCTAACCGTAACCAAGTACTTTTAGTACCTAAACCCAACCAAGTACTTTTGGTACCTAAACCCAACTAAATACTTTTGGTACCTAAACCCAACTAAGTACTTTGGGTACCTAAACCCAACCAAGTACTTTTGGTACCTAAACCCAACTAAGTACTTTTGGTACCTAAACCCAACCAAGTACTTTTGGTGCCGAAACCCAACCAAGTACTTTTAGTACCTAAAGCGCTAACCAAGTACTTTTAGCACCTAAACGCTAACCAAGTACTTTTAGTACCTAAACCCAACCACGTACTTTTGGTACATAAACCCAACCAAATACATTTAGTACCTACACCCAACCACGTACTTTTGGTACCTAAACCCAACCAAGTACTTTTAGTACATAAACCCAACCAAGTACTTTTAGTACCTAAACCCAACTAAGTACTTTTGGTACCTAAACCGAACCAAATACATTTAGTACCTAAACCCAACCAAATACATTTACTACCTACACCCAACCACGTACTTTTGGTACCTAAACCCAACCAAGTACTTTTAGTACCTAAACCCAACCACATACTTTAAGTACCTAAACCCAACTAAGTACTTTTGGTACATAAACCCAACCAAGTACTTTTGGTACCTAAACCCAACCAAGTACTTTTGGTACCTAAACCCAACCAAGTACTCTTAGTACCTAAACCCAGCCACATACTTTAAGTACCTAAACCCAACTAAGTACTTTTAGTACCTAAACGCAACCAAGTACTTTTGGTACCTAAACCCAACCAAGTACTTTTAGCACCTAAACGCAACCAAGTACTTTTAGTACCTAAACCCAACCACGTACTTTTGGTGACTAAACCCAATCAAATACATTTAAGTACCTAAACCCAACCAAGTACTTTTGGTACCTAAACCCAACCGCGTACTTTTGGTACATAAACCCAACCAAGTACTTTTAGTACCTAAACCTAAGTAAGTACTTTTGGTACCTAAACCGAACCAAATACATTTAGTACCTAAACCCAACCATGTACTTTTGGTGCCTAAACCCAACCACGTACTTTTGGTACCTAAACCCAACCAAGTACTTTTAGTACCTAAACCCAACCACATACTTTTAGTACCTAAACCCAACCACATACTTTACGTACTTAAACCCAACCAAGTACATTTAGTACCTAAACCCAACCACGTACTTTTGGTGACTAAACCCAACCACATACTTGTGGTACCTAAACCCAACCACGTACTTGTGGTGACTAAACCCAACCACATACTTGTGGTACCTAAACCCAACCACGTACTTGTGGTGACTAAACCCAAACACGTACTTGTGGTACCTAAACCCAACCAAGTACTCTTAGTACCTAAACCCAGCCACATACTTTAAGTACCTAAACCCAAACAAATACTTTTAGTACCTAAACCCAACCACATACTTTTGGTACATAAACCCAACCAAGTACTTTTAGTACCTAAACCCAACCACATACTTTACGTACCTAAACCCAACCACGTACTTTACGTACCTAAACCCTAGGCCTGTAGTCAAAATTACGTCGACGTCAAATTTTTGCGTCGACGCAAAGTTTGTTTTGGTTTTGCACCGTTCGAGGATGTACAGCTCGCCACATCGAAACATTACAGAATGGAGGACGAAACAGCAACCAATAAAAGCCCCAACAAAAGAAAAAATCGCCCTAAATCATGTGTGGCGCGTGTGTTGGCATGTGTGTAAAAACACTGGCTCTGATTGGCTACCGAGAAGCATGACTCTGCCTTAGCCAGCATAATCGCTGGTTGAAAGGCACCCCAGCTTCGCTCTCGTCTCTCCCACCGACAGAGTTTAGCAGGCAGGCGAGACGGGAACAGGTGAGCCACGCGTTGCTCCAGAGAACCTGATATGGAGAGCGCAGCGTACCGGTCCACTTCAAGCACTGCATACTTCGTTATTAACCCACCTCCTGACTAGCTGTGTGAGCCAGCTGGTGCTTTCGGATTACACAGTTTACTACATAGTAACACACCGCATTTAACGACCAGTAACGCTGGGTTGTAACGACGGAAAAGTAATTAGTTAGATTACCCCGCTACTGAAAAAAATAGCGGATACGTAACGCCGTTCTTTTAAACGCCGTTATTCCAAACACTGTTAATAAATAAGTATTTATTTGAGATACACCTAAACGCATACCGGTTGCAGTTCACTATTGGCTTCTCAAATAAATTGCTCTTCATGATGGGAATAATAGTCTGTATCTATAGATGTCATTTATTGGCCACAATTCAATCTAAATGAACATATCAAACTGGATTATTTTAATATCGTCTGTAACTTACATGCAGGCTGAGGTAAGCTGCTGTCCGGCATCCAGTACAGACAGGAAGGTGTTTTTTTGTTTTATTTATTTCATAATTATCCTTATGTGAGAAAAAAATTGTGTTTGAATTTCTGTCATTAAGAAATATTTCATTGTTTTTGTTATGGTAAAAAGAGCAAGAGAGACAGAGAAATCCCTACAGCCTCCATGGAATGATGATGATGCTGACTCATCTGTTGTTATTCTGTTAAAAGGGGCAGGGACAAGGATTTAAAACGAACAACAACACTGTGATCACCATAATTCTGCCGCATCTACAGTGTGTGTGTGTGTGTGTGGTCAGTGGGGATTTTTAACTTTTATTACCAAAAAGAAGTAAAAACAAAGAGATCATTCATTTTTTATTCCATATGATTTATTTTAGTTTATAATTATTTCTTTGAATTGTCCTAACTTTCCCCCCCCTACACGCCGCCCATGCCTCTCGGCCACTCTGATCACGTCATCATGAGCTCATGACAGCAGCTCTTTTGCTGACACCGTGTGTTCATACATATGTCTGTGAGCAGATTTGTCTCCCTACCAAAACCGTCACGAGGTCCAATAACCACACGCCCCGGTTCTATGGACAGCTCAGAGAACGTGTTCATTACAAAGAACAATCATTCATTGAAGGGGATACATTCAGGCTGGTGAGACAGAACTTAAAGAATGCTATAAATCTGCCAAGGAGCCAAGCTGGAGCCCTGGTTTCCACCGCATCCTCCCCTATGGGTGTCTCCATCAGGCTGAGACCGCCTCTCGTCAGTGTTCTCACGCATTTTTCCAGTGTTCAGGATGAGAAGTAGTTTTATTGCATACTGCTTGATAAAATGTGCTTAGATTTCATCCTGTCTTGTTCCACTGCTGTTACAGCTAAAATGAACTAAACACAACAGTTCCAACAACAAGCACTGCAGCCTCCGGTGATTTGAGGGAGGATCTGAATTAATCATCTGGAAAGTTTCTTAGATGAAGCCCATCTGGCTCGGCTATGATTGAATTATCCTAAATGTTTAGATTGACTTTATCACATGTCCAAAACATCCAGATGGGTCGGAGTAAATAAATCAATTACAGAATTCCAAGATGAGAGAGGTGTATTCACAGGAACAAAAATAGGAAATTCCCTGAAATACAGTCAGAACAAATAAAAATTACTCTGGTTCTTTCTTTTTAATACGCCCCACACACGTCAGTCTTAAAGGCGCATGAGAATATAGTGATTGTGGGCTAAATTCACGAGTATTTCCTCACTACTAAATGTGATCGCTAAGTCTAATATAATTTTCCATTGCATGCATAAAACACAGGGTGTGTGTGTGTAACGGAAGCCTGCGAGGCAGTGCGGTGAGTAAACCTCACTCCCCGACACCTTAAGAGACGCACTGGCGACGACGCTAGTGCCCATGGGTTTTAGCCTCCTCGTCAGCGCGTCCGCCTCCCGACCCCGAGGTCGCCGGTTCGAGTCAAGACCGCGCAGTACGTACTCGGGGGTGAAACCGGTTACATTGGTGCCGTGACCCGGATGGGAGTGAGGTTTAGGGGGGTGAGTGTAACGGAAGCCTGCGAGGCAGTGCGGTGAGTAAACCTCACTCCCCGACACCTTAAGAGACGCACTGGCGACGACGCTAGGGCCCATGGGTTTTAGCCTCCTCGTCAGCGCGTCCGCCTCCCGACCCCGAGGTCGCCGGTTCGAGTCAAGACCGCGCAGTACGTACTCGGGGGGTGAAACCGGTTACATGTGTGATGTTGCAGCCTTGCAAAGTGAAGCAATGTGTTTATTTTACAGCCTTCTTTAGGTTCTTTCTCACCGGCCTGAATGTTCCATGTCCCCTTCTCTGAATCACTGATTTCTGTGACACCTGAGTTCTCTGAACACTCACAGTCAGCAAAAGATCTGCTGTTGTCATCAGCAGCTGTCCGTGGATCCAGCTGTGTGCTGTAAATATAGCTGCTGCTGCCTCTGTGCGTCCCGCCTAAACCCGTTCAAACTGGTTGACAGAGCCGAGTCGTTTGGTACTTTGGAGAGCTACGTGAACCACGTGATCAAAGCATTTAACAGCCCTGATTAAAACATAGCAGCGTTAGCGTTAGCCCTGTGGTGTGTTACAGCTAACAGCTGATCCGGGTCCTTTTTATTTACCAACTGAGCCGTGCTGTTGCTCCACAGCTGGTGAACAGCCTGCAGTGTGTGAGAGCCATGTGCTCATGTTAGTTTTTCACTGTCAGCAGAATCAGGACCTGACGTGGCCCATTCTGAGTCCAGAGCTGCCAAACTGCTGCCTTCATATAATCTGTGTTAATATTTATTTGCTCCTCTCTCTGTGCCGGAGTTATTGTAAGGACTTTGAGGCTTTATCCAGATTACTATATTTAAATTGGTTGAATTTTAAACAGAGTGTGTTTATTCATTTATTGTGCAAGGTTATTATCGTAAACGAAGCCGAGCAAAATAATGAAAACCAGATGTGAAAAAACATGAACAAACTGAAATAAAAACAAAAACAAGGCTTTACAAAAACAATAACTAAACTATATTGTAGGTTTGCAAAACTAACTAAAAGCAGGCACGTGCACACATAGACATCAAAAGGGGCTCAAGCACCTGCCCTTTGTCTTCTCAAGAGAAGGTGCCCTTTTTTCTGCAGTGCTTTTTTAAAATAAATTAATTTATATATAGCACAGAGTATATTTATTCCTGTTTACACACAGCTTTCCTGCATAACAAATATATTTACTGAATAAAAAATCTAAATATCAGGTCTGGAGATGAGACTTTGTGGAGTTTCTCTCTCTCTTCTCCAGCAGCAGCCCCTCCCAGCAGTGTTTTTCTTGGCTTGTGTGGAGATGAGTGGTGATGAACTAAAGACCAACAAAAGATTAAACTACCAGGGCCTCGAGTTTACTGCTAATTCGCAAAAAGACCAAAAGGCAAATCTAAATCTTGCTAACATGCTTTACTCATGAGCTGAGCTGAGGCTAATAAGTTAGCTAAAGTCAAGCTAAGGCAGTTTTCATAGTTGGTCATACAGGCTGATGTTACTGTTGCCTACTTTATGGAGATACAACAGGTGAATACAGTAAAAATTTGTGTCTAATAATGTCTCACAATCGTCACATTGATATGCAAATTAGGTGTTAACTAATTAAAATGGGGTAATTCTTGTGTAAGACAGCCCGGGTCAGGCGCGCTGTCAGGAGGAGAGCCCCAGGTAGGGACCGGCTGGTAGTTGGTGGGATTTAAACATGTTTTCTATTATATTGAAACAGCTGTACAGAGCTGTGTTTGGATTAGTTTGGGTTGCAGGTAGTGAGTCACTCTCTTAGTGGTTTTCCTGTTCTGTGCTGATAGTCTGGCTTGGCGCTCATCCTGTGTGGGGGAGTTGCCCTTTGCCCATTGACGGTAAACTCCCCTTGCGCTGGGTTAACGTGTCAGCTGGTTTACTGCTTTTATTTACTGCATGCCAGCTAGTGTTTCCCAACCCTCTCCTGGAGGCACACTAGCAAGTTTTAGAGCTCTCCCTGCTCCCACACAGCTGATTCAAATGATCATCTCATAATGAACTGCGGCTGTTAAATCAGCTATTCCCAGTGTTGGGAAACACTGAGCTAGTGTGTGTTTTATGGGCTCATTCACATCTCAGCCAACCTGTCTCAATGTGCTTCTAATAGAATCTACTTTTTTATTAATACAGGTTTACATTTTAATATAACTGCTTTCCATTCATACTTACCTGCAGAGTTCTAGGGGCCTGTTGTTTGTGGCTCCAAAGGGGCCACTACTATCTTCCTATTTATTAGCTTTATCTATTTATTGCATTTATTGTATTTACCTATTTAACCAGGAATGATAAAGCTAGAGACTGATGTAAGTAATTTCTTGGGACCTCTGTGTAGTAGATTTAGGGTAGTTTGTTACCATAATTATACAGATGACAGACACACAGATTTACACAGATGACTATGATCCCATACAAGCTCTGAG
Source organism: Lepomis macrochirus (assembly GCA_024633595.2). Lineage (NCBI taxonomy): Eukaryota > Metazoa > Chordata > Actinopteri > Centrarchiformes > Centrarchidae > Lepomis > Lepomis macrochirus. The sequence goes on from JALXJV020000287.1 coordinate 10,075, forward strand.
TAACTGTATTGAACAGGTCAACGGTTGGATGAGCCAGAATTTTCTTCAATTAAACAAAGATAAAACTAAAGTTATATTATATTATATGTTAGTTCTGAAGTTATATTATATTATATGTTAGTTCTGAAGTTATATTATATTACTCCAAACACCATATGTTAGTTATATTGTGTTTGGAGCCAAGGAAGAACGATTGAAAGTCAGTGCTCAGCTTGAATCGGTAAGGTTAAAAACCACAAATCAAGCCAGAAATCTTGGTGTAGTCGTGGACTCAGACCTGAATTTAAGGAGCCACATTGAGACAATTACAAGTCAGCCTACTATCACCTGAAGAATATCTCAAGGATAAGAGGCCTTATGTCTCAGCAGGACCTGGAAAAGCTTATCCATGCATTTATCTTCAGTCGACTTGACTACTGTAACAGTGTCCTTACAGGGCTCCCTAAGAAATCCATCAGACAGCTGCAGCTGATTCAGAACGCTGCTGCTCGAGTCCTCACTAAGACCAAAAAGGTGGATCACATCACTCCAGTTCTGAGGTCTTTACACTGGCTTCCTGTATGTCAAAGAATTGATTTCAAAATCCTGCTGTTAGTTTACAAAGCACTAAATGGTTTAGGGCCAAAATATATTTCTGATCTTCTGCTTCGTTATGAACCATCCAGACCTCTCAGGTCGTCTGGGGCAGGTCTGCTTTCTGTCCCCAGCAGATAGCCTACATGTGTGAGAGTTCAGAGATACAGAGCTTTTTTTAAAAACTGCAGTCAGACGTTATGTCAAAGTAAAGTAAATCAAGATGGAGGAGGCGCCTTTGTCTGAGGAGAGGCCCGCAATTTCAGACTTTGAAAACCCCTGCCATAGATTGTATATAAAAAGATTAGACATAAAGAATAGTGGTTTGGTTGTTTGTGAAACAAGTAGGCCTTGGGTTGTGTCAAATTATACCCGCCCCTGGATTCCAGGATACTAAACAATGATGGTGAGTTTTCACTACATCTGACCACCGATATTTATTTATGTAGAAACACATACCACCTCCTTCTGTTTTCCCACACGCCTCTGTGTCCCTGTCAGCTCTGATAACTTGGAATCCAGATGAGATCCGCGAGTCGTGTCGGGGGATGTCATCGTGCAGTCCGGTTTCACAAAAGAATAAAGCAGAATTCCTTTAAAAAACTGGATGGGTCCGTAGAAGTAGATTGACTCCATCCATTTTATTGCAAAGAGAGCACACGTTGAACCTTCAGCTCATATTCTGGGCAGCCGTTCGAAGTTGTCAGCAGAAAGTATGCAATCGCCTGTTTCATCTGCTGGACTCGGAAAAGACGTCGATGAGACGGATAGTTTTAACTCCCTTAAATTCATTAACATAATCTGATCACGTTGGACAAAATGTTTAAAAGCAGCTGAACAATAAAACTCATAAAGGAGAGCTGCAACACTGAAACTGTAAACTGTACAGCCAGATGTTTTTTAGTGGAGACGCTGTAGCCAAAGCATAATTACGGAGGTTGGCACCACGGTGGCCTGACAGCTCTTTACCGCCATGCTGCAAACTGCCTGCGAAGAAGGATTTGATTGTGTGTTTGGGTTTTAGCAAAGCTGACAGAAAGTTAATCTTCATCCTCATGTAAAGGCCAAAATGTGTCCATCAGTATAAATCCACGCCATCGAACACTCACACACTATTACTGCTGCTACAATCTGCAGTTGTTCTGTAATCTATTATCTTTTGTGCTGTTATTATTACTTGTATTGTATTCATGTGTATTCCAATGTTGAGAGCAGTGTGTGAGAAAGCATTGTGTTGCAGTGGTTACATCCTGTGATCATTAACTGCAATCTTGTTTGAATCAGTACAGCCACCCCTGCTGTTCTACTGCCAGCGCTGTGAGAAAGAATGCCTATATAGGTCAGCAGAGACAGGGAGGAGAGCGGTAGAGACTGAGGGGAACAAGTGACCCACAAATATGCTTTGTGTTTGTATTGAACGCCCTAGTGGAGAAGTCATTAAATACCTCTAACATGTGGTACTGCTTCTGTTATTTTACAATCTGTACAAATATTTTTTAATCTGGATGTGGCATTTGGATGATTCGTGGTCTTTCATGGCTTCCTGTTTTAGTTTAGCTTTTAGTAACAACAAGGAAACTATTCGTCCTCTAATTGACA
>JALXJV020000288.1:0-12213 GCA_024633595.2 Lepomis macrochirus
CATCTGAAATATTATTAAACCTACACACAGAGAAATAGGGGTATCATTTCTGTTCCCAAAAGGTACATTTATCAAAAAAGTACCCTGTAAGGTACGGAAATGGTCCTTAAAGTGATAAACGTGAACCTTTGTTTATTTTTAAAGGTACAGAATCAATGCTGACAGCAATGGGTACATAATTGTACTTTTAACAAGGTTAAGGTACAGGCAAATGATGCAGCAAATCAGTGAGTCCCCGCCCCCTCCATGATTCCATGCACATCCCTCAGCCGGACCTTTGTCTTCCCGCGCAGACACCTGTTAAGTCAGAATGAATGTTAGTTTGCCGGCTTTATGGAGCTTGTCCACAGATGACCTAATAAAAAAAATAAGTGAAGCTGGAATCCAAATTAATGACGAAGAAGCAAGGAAATTCAGAGGTAAGTAACCAAACCTTAATGTCTCTGTTCGTGTTACTGTTAGTTAGCTAGCTAACTATTCCCCTTATGGAGCCCCTGCAATTTTGGGCAGTGCACCCGTCTCATCCTCCAAGGTTATCCTTTTATGGCAGCTACCTTTTTTTTTTTTAAATAAAGTCTGTATATTAGGCTATTTAATGTTAAGCAGAATTGCTGTGCAACATCTATGTTTTGTTAACTGGCAGACTAACGTTAAGTTTTATGTTTTAATTTCGCTCTGGGATATTGGATTACACTTGCCATCACCATTAAGTTAACGTTACTCCCCGTTTTATTTCTCCCGGAGTCCCTGCGTATTTGGGTAGTGCAACCCATTCCCCCCTTCAGTCACACACGCTTGCTTCACACTCTTATCTCCGATTTGTGTGGCTCTCTGTGCGGCTGGTCTGTTCTTGAAGTTGCCATGGTTGCTAGCTACCATCTCTGTAATGTAAGTTTTTAAAACGTCTGTATTGTTACCTTTAGGCATTTTATTTGAAGCGTGCCACATTAAATGGCTAGCTAACGTTAACTAGTTTAATGTGTTTCGATGTGGGATATCAGGTTACACTTGCCACCACCGTTTTTTGACTGCTTTACGGAGTCCCTGCGTATTTGGGCAGTGCAACCCATCTGTGCACGTGCACTGTAGTCGCGCATCTCCGACCCTATCGGTAAGTGGCCGTCTTGAGGTTGCCATGGTCGCTAGCTTAAATTTTAAAAATGTAAGGTTTTTTTAGAAGTGTTTGATGTGAAGCGGAATTGGCTTGCAACGTCCGTGGAGTTGTTAACTGCATAACATTAGCTAACTTGTTTGGTGTGTTTAAGCTTCAGCGGTGGGATTTTATACTCCAAAATGGCAGACACGTGCGCTGTGGTTTAAGGTTGTGTAAGTTAGCTGGCCTTCATAGATTTAAGCTAACGTTAACGTTTTCCCGGCGGCTTTCGGCTCGTCTTCTTTCACACACTTGGTCGCATGCAATTACTTGTGTTTTTTTCTTTACATTTATCGGCCCACACCTGTGTTGTAATTTTGCGTGTCTGTGTTGTATCTCAGAAAATGACGTGGATGGAGAAACTGTGGACTGTGGACTCACTGAAGCCATGGTTGGATACCTTTTTGATGGTTCCTTCAAAAAGCAGATAAAATTCCAACAGTTTGTGCGCCAATACAAGGAAGGAGAGACCATCGTTACATTGGAGCCACTAACATTACCAGTTCAGTCTACCGCAGAGCTCCAACCTCAGTCTTCCACTGATCCAAGCAGTGTTGCCAACTATTTTCAATGGAAAGTAGCTAAAGCCTGCTCGAAAAGTAGCTAAATGTCGCCAGATGACGTCATGCGTCATTAGCATATTAATGACGTCATCGCGTTGTATTTGCATTCTGCCTAATTTGTCGGTACTGTAGCCCATTATGTCTATGCTGTAGCCTACTTCAGTTTATAATAACGGTTATCTCCTCTAAACCGTGCTCATGCTGTTATATAAGTATATAGCCGAATGTCCAGTAAAACGGTTCTTTAATTAAAACAAAGGAGAAGACAGCTGCTATGTGATCACTGATTGGTTCCTTCTAACACAGCGTGCCACATGCGCAGCTCATTCATGTCTATGTTCGCTGGCGTGCAGTCAACGGAATGTGCTGCTCCTCTCAGCCGCTCACTGACTGAACAGACGCAGCGGGGAAGTAAGACCTCACACTAGCAGTACTGGCGATATTTGGAATTTTGAAAGTTGCTAAGGTTTGTCCAAAAAGTCGCTAGATTTGTCGCTAGTCGCTTTTTTGAAAAAATGTCGCTAAAGGGGTCTGAAAAGTCGCTAAAAATAGCGACAAAGTCGCTAAGTTGGCAACACTGGATCCAAGGTAAGTGTATCACTATAAAGCTTTGTTGTGGTTAACCTCTTCAGCCTTGCTGCTTGCACTTGTGAGCAATTGTAGGGATGGGTATCAATAAGATTTTAATAGTATTACTACTTTAACAGATACTGTGGTTGACCCCGACTATTATTATAGGTTATTTTTGTTTTTTAAGACAAAAAACTAAAATTAAGAACAGAATTGACATTGCTTTATTTTCTGAAATGTAAAATAAACATTTATTTACAGCAAAAGAAACTGCAATATTTTGAACAAATGTGTGATTAAATTTATGAACCAACCATATCTACAGTAAACAATCAGCTGGCTAATGGTTACTTTTTTCCAAATAATTTACTTAACTTGAGCTTCTGAGTGTGTGTGGGCTTATAGTGTGTAAGCTGCTCACATACCTGACACAGATGGGGCAACAAGAGATGAAGCTAAGCAGTAAGAAGTAGTGTGTTTCTTTCCCTATATATGATGCACTTTCGATTAATGTTTGGACACATTGCTGATGTTTTCGTGAGCAGTGTGTGTGTTTGTGTGCTGTTGCATGTGAGAGACAGAGAGAGCATGCAGGCTCAGAGAGATCTCTCTTCTGAATTGGGAATAACGAAAATGGATCATGGATATTACGTATTAGACATGGTTGGTGAGATCAAATGTGCAAGATAAGTAGCAATAGTAAATAAGGAATGTATTTTCTTAATTTCTCCAGTGATGAAAGGAAAAGTAATTAAGTAATGTTGGAGCTTATCAGTACTATGGTCTTTCATAATTTAGCCTGGGACCTGTTTAATATTGGCTTTCAGGACCCATCCCTTTTGCTTCGTAGTTAAGTTTATAGTTTGTCACAGACTTGCATATATTTTGGCTTTCCATTGTTCAGTAGCCTATTAATGTGAAACACTACATCTTTTTGCACTGCAGTGGTGAACCAGCTCGCAAGAGACTACCCGTAGTAATCGTCATTCCAGTGTTTCCCAAAGATGTCCAGATAAGACTTGATGCCAAAGAACCATTACACAAAGTGCCAAAACTGCGCAACAAAATAATCAGAGTGCTGTATGAAATGATGGCAGAATACACCCTGTAAGTATAACTATATTACTTGCCTCCTTCATTAATTGTGAAATGATCTTCAGACAAAACAAAGAGGTTGATTTAGTTTCTTACTGCCTTTGAGTTAGGTATCCAACCAATGCAGAATATGTTCAAGTTGCCAAGGCCCTGATTGTGAAATACCCTTTCCTGAGAGATATGGAGGGGAATGGCTATGTAAGTTGCATTTGTTTTTAAATAACTGATTTATCTGTATGTATTTTTTGCAGAAGGTATTGTTACGTACTATGTTATGTGTTTCATTTTTACTAGCACACCTGGCACATGTCCCTAAAGCGAAAATTTAAAGCAGAACGTGCACCACTTGTAAGCGACAGTGAAGTCAGAAAACTGAAAGAGAAGTTTGGCCACACAAAGCAGTCCAAAGCCACCAGTGCATCTGCAAGTTTGTGTCGAAAGCCAGCAAATCCAACATTTGTAAGTCCATTACAATATATATCTTTTATTCTCACACTTTTAATCACTTTTTCACTTAGTGCAAGACAATATGAGGCAGATATGATAGGCATTTTAATGTTTTTGCACATTCAACACTCCTACCACTAACTGAACACTGGGTCTCAAATTGTTAATGTAGTTAAGTGGATATTTTTCTCCGGAGTTACGCCTTTTGTGTACAATGAGTGCACACACTTTTAGCATATATGTCTCTGTCATTATCCAACACTAACTGATCATTATATGTAGGGCTGACAATTAATTTGAAAGTATCAGAACTTCGATGCTCTGATAACAGTACCTGGAGAAGAAGTTAGCAGTGTGATTTACCGTGCTCACACAGTGTGCGGGTGAAAATCATTTGTTCCGCATTGATATTAAGTAATTGAGTGAATTTCAGTAGCAGCGGTCTTTATTCAGCAGCGACAATGGGCCAAATACAGGGGGACCATGTCTCTTTACATCAACATTTCCTTATTAATTAATGTTAAGATAATGGATTTGTGAAATCTGTGAATAAATAAACCCAGCTTTAATAGTTGAGCATATTTGCAGTACAAACCTTGTCAGGGAAAAATGAGGGTACAAAAAACATTTAAAAACTAAATAGTTTAATAATCCTAATCGAAGTGAGATTTTAAATTAATCGTGATTTTGATTTTAGGTGAAATCGTCAAGCCCTAATTATGTCTGTCCTTTTGCCCAAGGAAATTGGCATTGGGGAGGATTCAACGTCTGTTGAAGCCCATGTGAACATACTACAAAATGAGTATCGGAAGACGCATCCAGACATCTTAACTATCAAAGATCGCATGGCGCAAACGTTCTCCTGGAGACGTCGTGAAATCATGGAAGGGATGCCCGTGGCAGATGTAATCAACAAATACCCATACTTAAGGAGGCCTGCTGGAGTAAGTATGGTGAAAACACCTGAAAGTTACAGGGGAACGTTATCGATCTATGTAATTAATTTGGATAGTGAAATTAAAGACATGTAAATTGCTGTAAACTAAAACCAAGTAAAACTAGAACTGCGAGCAGTTGTAAACGGGGTCCAAGCCACCTGTCGCCAGTCGCCCCCCTCGCACTGCGGAGGGCGCGCGAGTCGTCCCGGGCCCGCCATGATTAATTGTGCCATAATCACGGGCCCCAGAGCCAAGACGGGGCCTGTGGAGCAGAAAAGACCATAGTTGTAAATGAAAGTGGCTTGCAGTTATGGAGATCTGAAATGAATGTAAGTCAATGGGAATTTTATTGGGTAGCGCAACTAGCGGCTAACTGCACCAAATTTTGCACAGCCCTTCTAGGGGCAGGGCAGATAAGGTCGTCAAGTTTTGTGTTGATCAGCCTTTCCAAGCCAGAGTTATGGTATACTTCGTGTTTTTAGCGTTTTCGCAAATATTTGTTAGCCTGTAATTCGGCCGGTTTTTGTCGAATCAAAATTCCCTCTACAAACTTTCTTCGGCTCGGTCCAGAGATGGTCTGTGCAAAGTTTCGTGTCGATCGGACTTGGGGCTTCGGAGGAGATGATTTTGGCCGGCTTGTCAGTTTTTGCGATTCTGCGCGAAAAAAGGTTAGGCGGACATGGGCGTGGCCTACCTCACGTGATTCAGCTCAATCCCCCGAACGCATAAACATAAGACTTATGAATGTGCGATGTAGTTGGCCTTAGTTATGAAGAAAAATGTACTTTGTTTGAAAATCCCATTGAAATGAATGGGGCCTTTGAGCTTCGATTACAGCGCCACCTTTTGTCCGAACTGCACCAAATTTTTGTGGTGTCATCAGGGGCCCATGGGGAAGAATTGGCCCAAATTTGGTTTGATTCGGACTTGTGGTTCTGGAGATATAAAATGAATGTAAAGTCAATGGGAATTTTTTGAGTAGCGCCAACTAGCGGCGAATTGCACGAAATTTGGCACAGGCCCTCATGGGGGTCTCCTATATAAGGTACTGAAGTTTGGTGTTGATGGGCCACTGCTAACCTGAGATCTGACATCACTTCCTTTTATTAGCGTTTTTCGCAAACGTTTGTTAACGTATAATTGCGACATTTTTTGTCGTATCAAAATTCCCTCTACAAACTTTGTAGAGCTCGGTCCAGAGATTATCCGTGCCAAGTTTCGTGTCGATCGGACTTGCGGCTTCGGAGGAGATGATTTTGGCCGGCATGTCAGTTTTCGCGCTGTAGCTCAAAAAAAGTTTAGGCGGAAATGGGCGTGGTCTATACCAGGAGATTCAGCTTGATCCCCCGAACGCGTGGATATAAGGTTTGTGAATATGCGTGATTGTATGCGGGAGTGAGAGGGCAAAATGTCGAAAATCTTTGTTATAGCGCCCCCTAGTGGTAGAAGTGTGCGAATTTTTGCGCCTGAGGTACTCTTGGGCCTGTGAACCCACCCTGCGAGTTTCAGCGTCCCTAGCATTCTACGGGTATGCTGCAGTATGAGTTTTATGCACGGAAGAAAAAAAATAGAATAAAAATCTGAGCGAAAACAATAGGGTTCCTGCACCGCTGGTACAGGGAACCGCGATGCTTTGCATTCGCGGTTCCCAGCCCACTCGGGCTTGGACCCCTAATAACATTTTGTTGAGGCAATATAGTCAAGGGCCACAGTAGTCTCCAGCCATGTAGCAGGGTGCCGGTGGGGTCTTAAAAGTATTAAAGTATTCAATGTAATAATGTAAAAAAAAAAAGGCCCTAAAAGTATTGAATTTCATTAACAAAGTTCTTAATTTTTTCTTCTTTTTGTAGGAACAAATAAATACCGTAACATCATAAATAACTGTCAAATGTATAAAATGTCTAAAATGTTTTGTGTGTGTAATGTTAAAGTTACAATTGACTACTTGCACTGACTTCCTGTCAGCTCTACAGTACAGTTAACGTCACAGCTGAGCTCCTTTTATAGTGCTATTTCATTTCAGCTTTGTACATACTGTTATAATAGTACATAACTGTACATAATAGTACTTACTGTTTGTTGTTGTTTAGTGTGTCATTCTGACAGCCTGAAGTTAGACTCTGTAAGTGATAATCGGCACTATGCTTTTCTCTTTATGATAGTCTGTATCCTCACGACGGTATTATAACTCATTTATACTGTCATTTACTGTAGCTGTGAAATATAGGGTCAGTGTAAGCATTTACCTTTATTCTTTAAAATCTGTAGTTTCACTAGGTAAATTGGAAAGGTATTTCACCATAATACATTAGAGTAATTTAGGTGAGGCTTAAAAAAGCCAAGTTCTATGAAAAAATGTCAATTGGAAAAAATAAGCCAGGAATTTTGGATATTTTTTCATTAGTTCATCAATATGGATCTTAAAATGTAAGAACTCAGTCAGTTACTTTCAGTGATTTACTCAATGTTAATAATGTTTTTGTGTATATTCTACAGCTTTTTGACGAGGTTGACCAAATCCATCCTTCAACAAGCAGCTTCTGCCACCGCTTCAGGGAGAGCTTCGCCAGTATTTTGCCAAATGTCCTAAAACTTGCAGAGGGAAAATCTTGCCTAGCAAAACAGTACACTGACACAAGACAGGATGCCCTGGCTGAAGATCTACCAGGTAGAGACAGTCACCTTGCTAATGATGCTGACAATAGATTTGCTGTAATTACAGCATTGCACACATCAAAATGTATGTGATTGTGAAAGTAGTTTTTTATGCATTGCAGGAATTGACCTAAGGGCCGGGCTTGTCCTCTTGCCATCCATCTTCAAAGAAAAGATTGAACACTATATCACTATGGGAGAGGTAAGCATCTTGATTGTCCTACAATACTTACTGGTAAATACATGCACAGAAGAAACTTTTTGTTAAATGCAAAAATTAAAACACTACATACCTAATGGATGTAGTGGCAGTCGTACCATAAAAAACCCACTTGATGGAATTTGAAGTCGCGTACTTTGTAAACTGCGTTTTACACTTTATTTTAAGCAGATTAAAATAACCTGGGGGACCCGCATGCGCACAAAAATAACATCACACGAAGGATGCTGTCATACAGGTACAAGGCGTCACAGAGGTTAGCCCTGGTTAGCTCATACTTGCTAACACTCCCAATTTTCACAGGAGACTCGCGTTATTTTGTTGTCCTCTCACGGGTTACATTTCTCCCAAATTATTGTTCACAACAGAACTGCACTTTCATTAGGAAATAAAAAAGTGCATGTATAGAATCAGCAGTAAAATCTGATTAAAAAAACACAGTTTGATGACTTTGCTCCGATACTATGCATGCGTGGTAGTAGTGACATGTGTAGTAGACCCATTATGTCAGTGGAACCACACGAATGGGTGAAAATGTTTCCCGCCTCGGCTTTTAAAAGCAGACGATTGGATTTGTAGTGGGAGGGGTGGGAAACCGCAATCTATGACGTTACAGTTTCCTTATAGAGTTGATTCGTAAAGTGTCATGTCTCCTCTATAAAACGTCTCTGGTTATCAATCTCTTCTTTTTGCATGGTTTTCTTATCTAGGGGGGACCCTGCTACACCCTATCCAACCATACAACTGATGGACAAGCACTGGAACATGGCGATCAATGGAGGAGGGTTCAGTGCGGTGAAAGTAGACGGAGTGAGCGTGTGCCAGTGCACAAGCCTTGATGAAGCCTTCATAACAGCCTTCAGTATGTACTTTGTTTTTTAACATTGCATACCCACCGCACCTGAAAAACACACTGACCTTCCTTCAGAGGCGCATTGTCAGCATTGTGGAAGAGGGAGACAAGCCACTCCCAGTAACTTTACTCCGAATGATCAACCTCCTGTGCTAGGTCGTCATGCCTCAACTGCACCAGTGCCCGAAGTGCACTCGAAGGACACATACTCTAGTGAAGTTAATCCAACATGTTGGACTTGTTCATTCACATGAACCAAATTTTAGTATTACCTGTGGGATAGGTGATTGCCAGTCAACTTTTTCACGATTCCATTCTTTCAGAAAACATGTGTACAGGAAGCACAGATGCTTTGGGTTTAGGCCCTCTGATAATAAAAATGACTGTCCAAGTGAAGAGTCCACAGTACAGCAAGAACACTTATACCTGGATCAGCAAAATTTTGAGACTGATGATTCATCTGATCCTCAAACAGTTGAGCCAAATTTAGATAAACTATTAGAGGATTTCAGAGATAATCTGTTTGGATTCATTCTTAAATGCAGGGAGAAAAACCTTCTACATTTGTCAGTCCAACAAGACATTACTGATGATGTCAAATTTCTCCTTTGTTTTTTCAAAGAAAACTATGATTCCTTTATATCTTATCATCTTCAAAAAAGTGGTTTTGATATTTCAAAGTGTCCTGAAATTCAGCAAGTTTTGCACTCATCTGATTTCTTTGATAAAGCTTATGAAGTGGTTCGTTCTCCACACATGATCAAAGAACACTGTAAGGCCAAGATGGACTATACAGAACCTGTACACTACACACTGAGAGGCTCTTCAGGGCACAAAATAGGAACCTATTCCTATGTACCCATCTCTGAAGTTTTGAAGAAATACTGTTCTCATGAAGATGTCTGGGATCAGATACTAAATGAAAATAATGAGATCAAAGATGAAGAGCTTTTGACGGACTATAGAGATGGTCTTTATTTTAAGGAACATTTGTTTTTTTAGGGACCATCCAGATGCTTTAAGGCTTCATTTATACGAAGACGAATTTGAAATAGTTAACCCTTTAGGCTCCAAAAGAACTAAGTACAAGTTGTGTGCATTTTACTACACTATTGGAAATTTGAGTGGAAAGTATAGATCTCAACTTAAGCACATTCACTTAGCTCTGCTAGTTCGTTATTCACATGTAAAACAATTTGGCATGGACTTCATATTAAAACCTATGATAGATGACCTAAAACGGCTTTCAACTGAAGGTTTCATGATAAGTGTCTGTGGATTGGAGTACAAAGTTCATGCTGCTTTAGCAACTTTTTCAGCTGACAATCTGTCAGCTCATATGATTGGTGGCTTCCGTATGTGTTTCAACTCGGGTCGAATTTGTCGTTACTGTATGGCAACTCATCCAGAAATTAATCACAAATTTCAAGAAGATAGTTTTGTTCTGAGAACAACTAAAGTCCACGAATATCATCTTCAGTGTGTCCAGCATAACAAGGAAAATGCTGCTTTGTATGGTGTATATGGCACTAGTTCATTTGATGCACTAGGCTATTTTGATGTGACCAAGTCTTTGCCCCCAGACATCATGCATGATATGTTGGAGGGGGTTTTACCACTGACAATGAAGCATGTTATTTGCGAAGCACATAGACAGAAGCATATAACTATAGCTGAGCTAAATGAAGAGCTTCAAAAATTCTGTGTAGGTCAGAATGACAAGGCCAATAAGCCTGTGCTGCTGTCTGAACGACTCCTTCAAACCTCAGGCATCGTTGGAACAGCTACTCAAAAATGGTGTCTTTTTAGATTGTTGCCTTTTATAATGGGGCACCGTATTCCTCCTGACAGCAGATACTGGCATGTGTTTCTATTATGTAGAGATATTGCAGATATTGTTATGGCAGCTAAAGTGAGGAAAGATGATTTAGCATGTCTAGAATTACTTGTACACGCATTCCTTTCTGAGATGACAGAGATATTTGGACCTGTTTTAACACCTAAATGTCATTATCTTATACATTATCCAAGACTTATGTTAAGGTATGGTCCTCTTCGTTCTCTTTGGTGTATGAGATTCGAAGGAAAGCATCAATATTTTAAGAACCTGACTAATAACTGTCGAAATTTTAGAAATATAACAGTGACACTGAGCAATCGTCACCAGCTCAAACAATGTTGGGAATTTTCGCCTATCAATATCTTGGGTGATTTTGAAAAGGTGCCTGGTAGAAGTATCAGCACACCATTATTGTCTCTACCCATTGATCTTCAGACTGCGCTAAAAGCAAATGGCAACTTCAGAGATGTAGAATTAGAGGGCAAAGTAATTCAGCGTGTCTCTGAAATGACTGTAGACAACATCAAGTATGCTGTTAAAGATGTGTTGACATTAGACCTTTTACATGTTGAAAAAATTCCTGTGTTTGGACAGATCAAATACATTCTTAACATTGATACCATGTGGCTGCTTTGCAGTAAAATGTTGATTCCATTGTGTTTTGACTCACATTTTCATGCACATTGTGTAAAAGTAGACAGCGATTGGATTTTGCTCACACCTGGAGACGAGTTGGACCACACATCACTTGACACATATACAGTTGATGATAATCTTTATGTTGGATTGAGACATTTTGTATAAATGCTTTTTGTAAAGGATCGATGAATGGAGTGTTGTGCAAGAATTACTAGAGAATTTTTTGCGCCCCTTTACACCTACCGTAAACAAGTCGATTGATTGATTGAAGTAGATTGTTGCCAGATATGATTGTCAGAATTAACATTAAACACTGATCATTGGGTATGGCTATTGATGGTAGGTGTAAAAGAGGGACAAAAAGTAATGTCTGCAGAAAGTGTTAAGATAGCTGGATGTGTTAAACTGCTTGAGTGTTTTGCATTTAAAACTGATTAATGAACGGCTCATTGGACCTGATGTTTTCAGTTTTGTGTTTAATCTCTGAAGGAATTGAAACACATACAGCATGTTAATTTGAATTTTATTAATGTTGCGTACTTTAAAAGTTTGTATGTTGAAATTTGTGAAACATCACTGCTTGTGTATTTTACATTTGAAACTGGTTAACGTCTCTCAAAGCCTGTTTCTAGTTTAAGTGTTAAAATGTTATTTCACATAAGAATTTGTAGACGTGTTGCATTTTGTAAGTGTACTTTTTATTCAACTTACATGTTTTGTGTAAAACAAAGTTGTGATATTGAAATTTGTGACACTCAGTGATAAGTGAATGGCTCCTTAGGCCTTGTGCTTTATTTTAAAATTGAAAAGCACTGCTTTTTGTTATGTGCTAGAACCTTTTAAGTACAAATCTGTTCTAGCAGAACAAAAAATGTACTGAAAATGGATTTGTGTAAAATATGAATTGTTAAGACACTAAATAAAATTTGGTGAAAATGTTTTTCTCTGAATTTTGGGGTATGCTTTTGCTTAAAAAAGGTACAAAATGGCATGTCGCTCCAGCTGTACCTTGTTAGGTACCAGTTCTTTACCTTTTGAACGGGTACATTTTTGTACCAGGACATAAAGGTACATTTTCGTACCTATGGGTGCAGAAATGTTCTATTAGAGGTACAGACAAGAAGGTACAAAAATGTACCAATGTTCAAAGGTACAGTCTTGTACTCTGCTAGGGTACAGCTGGGGCGACAAAGCATTTGTACCTTTTTAGGTCCATTCCTGTACCTTGATTTCTGTGTGT
>JALXJV020000289.1:0-12162 GCA_024633595.2 Lepomis macrochirus
TATATATGTATATATGTATATATAGGTAGACAGTAGAGAGTAATGCAGCTGAGTGACGTTACTTAGACAAACTGTACCCTGCTCTCCCTTAAACAACAGCCACATTGAGGCCACAAGTTTTTGCCTCTGAATGCAAACTGGACCAGCTGGAGAATACAAACTATGCATCATCGTCGCATTGGTTTGATTCAGGGGCCGGACTTTTAAATGTGAACCTGCCCTGAAACAACATTTTACTGGCTAATGATTAATCACAGAATTAAAACAAAAATCTGAAGTTAATCAACGATGAAAATAGTCGTTAGTTGCATTAAAAGAAAACTGGACTGTTGCTCAGACCGATTAAGCAGCAGAGAACACGTTAAAGAGTAAACACTCTGCAGACATTCTGAACATACTGAGGGAGTCTTATCTAATCTTTCACTGTTGTAAGCTTGCAGTTTGGTGCCGGGTGTGTCAGAGTTCCTCAGGTGTTGTTTTGTCTCCTCAGACTTTCTGCAGTCGGTGACCCTGAATCACTCAGAGCTCCAGCCTCCAGACGACCCCGCAGACCTGAACCAGACAGAAGCTCAGCGAGTCGACAGCGATGCTTCCTGTCCGCCGACGCCTCGCTCTGCCTCACCCGCCTACCTCCCACCTTACTCACCGAGTAACTCGGCCGTCCACAGCGATGGTGCTTCAGACAGCGACTGGACCGCAAGGAGTCAGGCTCTGAGACCCCCGAGGAAAAAGAAGAGAGGGCGGCTCGGAGAGAAACCGTACAACTGCGACATCTGCCGCAAGAAGTTCATCCAGAAGGGCAACCTGACATTACACCTGCGCGTGCATACCACGGAGAAACCCTTTAACAGCGAGGAGGAGCACTGCTGCAGCGTCTGCGGTCAGGAGTTCAGGAAGCAGCACAGCCTGCGACGACACATGGCGACTCATCAGAAGGCCGACAAACCGAAGAGATACCGCAGCTCTGCGTCGTCCCTACCTCTGTAAAGTGTCGCGGGGACGCCGACAAAGAAGGACCTTGTTGGTGAAACATGTCCAGACTCACCTGCAGGACCCGGACCGCCGCTGCGGGCTCTGCGGACACCAGTACGAGTCCGCCGCCGGCCTCAACGCTCACCTGCGATCCCACCGTGAGATCGGCCACACCTGCCACGTCTGCGGGAAGTCCTTCCCAGCTCACACGGCGCTGGAGATGCACATGAGGATCCACACCGGGGAGAAACCTTACATCTGCAGCTTCTGCGGGAAGGGCTTTAATCAGAGCGGGAACCTGAAGACGCACCTGAAGATCCACACGGGTGAGAAACCTTACATCTGCAGCCTCTGCGGGAAGGGCTTCACCCAGAGCATCAACCTGAAGACGCACCTGAATACGCACACCGGCGAGCGGGCGTTCTCCTGCAGCCTCTGCGGGAAGGGTTTCACCCATAAACAGACTCTGGACACTCACGTCCGCTTCCACAACAAGGAGAGACGCTTCCTGTGCCAGGTGTGCGGGAAGGGCTTCATGCAGGACGTGGACCTGAAGAGACACATCCTGATCCACACCGGAGACAAACCGCACAGCTGCAGGGTGTGCGGGAAGAGCTTCCAGGCCAGACGATCGCTCAACGGACACCTCAAAGTCCACAACGCAGGGGGGTCGGGACCGGAGCTGGATCAGACCTTAGAGCAGCAGCAGATGGACAGTACTGATTTCTTAAATCAATAAAACAGTAACGAGAGTTAATGTGACCCGTTTCTGACACCACTGATTCTCAGTGATTAGTTTAAACTAATATTTCACAGAATCAGGTTGCACCAGTAAGACTTGTGTGAATGCGTTGCTAGGAAACAGCTGGCTTTGTGTCTTTGGAGGCGCTGAATCAATCCCAGGTTTAACTGATCAGGTCTAAGAGCAGCTGAATCATCAGGAACACAGACTGTATAAAAGAAGTGGGCGTAGTCATGGTGACGTCACCCGTTGTTTTGTAGCCCGCCATTTTGAAGTCTCGAGTTTGGCCAATAGGGCGCCGCCATGTTGAGTTTTTGCAACCAGCGGCACCGGACGTGACCATATTTGGACGAGACGGTGGAGCTAACGGCCGTGTGCGGAGCTAGCTTTGCTAGGTGCAGCTGTAATTCACAGTAAAGCCCCCCCCCCAGTGTATTTTGACATTTCTGTGATATTTCATATTTTTCTGAGTCATTTCCTCACAATGTTGATTAACCACATAGTTCGCCAAATATTTTTTGACAAACAGCTTAATTTTGTGCTCAAAGTTGCAAAAGTTGCTTAGTTGTTAAAACGGGGTGGTGACGTATGACTATAGTAATTCCATAAGTCACACGTCATTCTCCAAGCTCTCGCAGGCGCACTGTCACGCCTCGTTAAAAAACTCATGCCGTCACGCCTCGTTAAGTCACAGCATCAAACCGATAAACATCGCTGTGAGCTCGCTAACCAGTTTATCATGTGATGTACTGAGAACTTACAGCAGGTCTGTTCATTATGGCGTCTGTGGCGCCGTGTTGGAGGACAAACGCGTCGCACTTTCACCTGCCACCGTCTGATATACAGTCTGCAACATGCATTTTAACTGCAACGGCCATTTTACCAATGCATCGGCGGAGACCCCCCCCCCTCCCGAGCGGTAAAGTAAGCGCACCATAAAACGTAGCAGGAGTTACCGTGTGCAGCACCTGACAGGACCGTCGGCTGTGTGACTGATAACAGCTGATACATCAGTTCCTATCATGCGTCAGTAACAGCTGCTCCTGCAGACAGTAAAGTGTAGTGATGTTAACACAGCATGTCGTTAGTGAACACTCCAGCCGGTCAGTTTGTGGTTGTCATGGTGATGAATTACGTCCGACTACTAACCACACCCCCATTCTCTGTTTGAGAAAAACGGCAGTTAAAACTGGCTGGAGGGGCTTTAACTTTAACTTTAACTGTTTTAACAGGCTGATAAGTTTGTCCAGAGAACAACAGTCTGAAAACTAAATGTTCTCACCAGAGAAAGTGAACAGCCGACTCCTGATAAGCTTTTTCAACGGCGCTGGTTAAATTTACACAGCGCCGAGGGGACGAGTCGGCTCTAGCCTGACTGACAGGTCGCCATGGTAACGACTCGTCAATCGCAGATAACCCCGCCCTGAAACATCCTCAAAGCTTTGTGGTCTATTTTAAAATAAATGGGACCATAATTTACTAAATGAACATCATGCTGTGTTGAAGAAGACTTGAAACTAGCGACTGAGACCATAAACTCATCAGGAAAGTGTTTACTGGGGTAATTATTCAGCTGAGAAGGAGAAACATTTTCCCATTATTTCTAATGGAGCCAACCAGAAGAGTCGCCCCCTGCTGGATTTTCAACAGAATGCAGCTTTCAGGGACTTCAGCATCGGCTTCATGTTGTAGCGTCCTCCGAAGGCGTCACTTTCAAGTGAAGGCAGCTCTGTTTACATTAGTTTCAAACAGCCTTCTAGGCTGACGTCAGCACGCCGTCTCGCGTCCGTTCTGGCTGTAGGAAGAGAAGCTAGTCTCAGCATAAGCTAACTAGCTATTAAAAAGCCGAGCGGCTAACAGACGCCTCAGAAATCACACTGAACAAACTCTGTTTCAGTCACGGGCTGATCTGATAGTTCAGTGTTTAGTTCTCGCTAACTTTTCAAAAATCAAAGTGAGAAAACTACTAAAAACTGAATTGTACAAATTCAGCTTGTTTGTCCGCCATCTTGGCCAGTTTTCGAAACCTCCGGCGGCCGCAGCCGCGCTGCTTTATGGGTCAGCATCCATGCTGCCTTCAAAACTGGCCGCTACTCAGGCAGCTTGATGGCGTCTCAGGAGACAGGAAGAGATCGTCACTCGATGCCTCGCCGTCCTGTTGCTGAGACAGCAGTTTAGCCCGTTTCAAACGCAGCCCCGGGTTCAATCCCCCACTGTGACCCTGAGCAGGACCCTGAAGCCCTCGTTGCTCCGGAGGCCTCTGACATGTGCAGCAGCTGGAAGTCGCTTTGGATGAAAGATTCAGCCAAATGAATAAATGTAAAGGAAAGAAACCAGAAGCTCACATCAGAGAATTTGGACATAGTTTCTTTAAAAAATGAATCAGAACAAATCGATTATAAAATTATCAAAATAGTTGGCGGGTCCGCTGGATAATAAAATATTCTGTTCAAAGGAAGCACTTTGTTTCTTTTCTGTCTGTAAACACTACAATACCCATGAGCCTCAGCTGCCACAGTTTAGTTTAAACCTGTTTGGTTTCTTTTCCATGAACAAGTCGAAGTTCAGAAATCTTTGACCAGAAACTCAAATAAGTTTTTTAAACGTTTTGTGATTAAAGTTTTTTCACATTTTCTTTAACTGATGAACTTAATATTTTCTGTACATGTTCCAAACATAGACTGTATATAAAAAGGTTCCAAAGCGCTAAGCTGTCACGAAACTACACCTGAAAACAATCACCTTTACAGACACTGAGTTTGTTCTTCTCAGGTACTTTTACAGTCTACGCAGACCTGAGCAGTTTGTCTGTAGTAACGGTGACAGGAAGTACTAGAAGTGCAGTTTCCACTGGAATTAACAAATACTTTACTTTAGTATCAGCAGTATCAGTTATCAGTAGTTTTATCTGTAGTCATCAGTAGGTATCAGGTGTTTTATGAGTTGTCATCTTGTATCAGTAGCAGTAGTATCAGGGGTGTTATCATTTAACAGTAGTATATTTGTAGCAGCTCTAATATTATAAAGTATTATCTGTAGTAACCAGTAGTTCTGCCTACTATCTCAGTACTGTTATCTCTAGTAGTATCTGTAGTAGCAGCTCCAATAGAATAAAGTATTATTCATAGTAATCAGTAGTTGTAGTGGTGTCAGTACTGCTGTCAGTAGTATGATCTCAGGTAGCAGAACCGTCCGGTCCAGCAGGTGGCAGCCTCGGGCTCTCGCCCCTCTCAGAGCGACTCGTTGACCCGGAAGAGATGCGTGTTGTTTTCCTGCGGACCGGGACACGGAGCCCTGGACCGGGATGTCTCTGACAGAACCCCCGCCGCGCTGCGGGCTCCGGGCCCTGACGGTGTCGGTGTCGGAGCAGCTGACCCGGGTCGGGGAGGAGATCTTGGGGCTGCTGGAGAAGCGCGGCGGCTCCGGAGGCCGCCTGCTGCGGCCGCTGCGGCTGCTGGTCGCCGAGCGGCTGACGGCGGCGGCCGGGCGGATCGTCGGGCTGCTGGACCGGGAGGTGGAGGAGTACCGGCGGCAGCTGGAGCGGCAGAGCCGGCTGCTGGAGGCGGTGCTGAGCCCGGTGGTCCGACTGAACCGGACAGGTGAGTTCGGAACCCGGTTCCCCTACGGACTGCTGCTAGGTAACCACAGGTCAGCTGTCGATCAGCCAATCAGCTGTGAGCTACTGTGCATCAGCTGGACAACAGTCAGATGTATGGGGGGGGGGCGGGCGAGTTTCTCTGAGCCCATAAAAGTCTGAAACGCCAAAGTACCTCAGGACACAGAACACCGGACTGAACAGAACCGGGACAATCAGGTGGATCCGTTTCACTTTCACGGAGTTATGAAAGAAGCTGTTTTCAACCTCAAAGTAAATTCATATCAGTCAGTACTTTAACACATCCTGAACTTTTAAACGTCAGGAGTCACCGACACGCAGCCATTCTGCCTTATTTAGATACGTGGGGGGGGGGAGCAGAGTCCACCAGGCTGCAGGCTGGTGAGATTAAAAAGTGAGATTAAACTGAAGTGGTTCCACATTTTAACAGAGAACAGCTGGTTCTGACAGAACACATGTGAGCTGTTGATGACAACAACAAATAATTTCTGTCTGTAACGTCATATTTTAAAATGACGTGTATCTGAAAAGTGTTTAATTCGTCCCGGTTCTCCCCTTCTGATCGGTGCAACGTCAGGACGGCAGACTGAAGCTCACCTGTGCAGGTGCAGCAGCTGTGACGAAGCTGACGATGGTTCCTGGGTTGTACCTGTGGGGTAAAGTGAGCGAGGAACCTGACGGCTGACGTCTGTGCTGCATCAGAAATGTTTTTCACGCTGAACAAATGTAACCCGTCAACAAAACTGGGTTTAAAAGGAAACACTGGGGGGGGGTCATCAGAAACTTAGCTCACAGTAGGTTTGGGTATCGTTTGAAAATCCTACGATACCAGAACTAAAACCAGGACCCTTAAAGTGAAACCAACGAGTATTTCATTCAGTACCTGTTGAATTTGTTCTCTTTTCTTTTTATTGTTTGAAATAATTGTCTAAAATATTGGAAGCTTGAATCAGACGTGTTTCAGCATAAGAGGGAGGAGGGAAATAGTCTGGTGACCTGAGCTGTGGAAAAGGAGATTAGGAGAATTATTGTGTTAACTTTGGATCAATAAATCGCGAGTGCTTTTTCCTTTAGTGGCAAGTCTCAAACCTCCAGACAGACGACAGGAAGTAGAGTTAAAGACGTCACTGAACTGTGCAGGCAGAACAGAGAGCCGCTGATCTGATGGGACGCACTGATCGATCGCTGACTAGAGACGGTAAACAGCAGAAACACAGCGTTCGTGTTACAAAGCTTCTCTGTCCTCGAGAACAAGACGCCCCCGTGCTCTTCAGCGGCGCCACGTAAAAGTTCCTGCTTCTTCTTCTATGGTGTCCTTCCTGTGTGTAACAGCAACTCCAGCATGTACAGACTCATTTGTAAAGAAACAGACGCACCGATCTGATCCATCGGACCGGCTGTCGTCCATGATCAGACAGACCCACGTTAAGATCTAAAGCTCAGGCGCTCGTGTGCAGCAGCACCAACCTGACCGGCTCTGAAGCTGCATGACCTGATTATCATTTACGTTTTTTTCTTCCAGATTCCCTGAGCTCGTCCGCCTGCAGGACGACCAGCGCCGACGGAAACCGTCTGCTGTCCGAGGCCGACCCAGACCGCCTCCCCACAGCCCCGCCCAGCTCCGCCTCCTCAGACGTCTCTGCAGCCGAGAGCGAGGACACCGACGAGGACTGGAGAGGAAGCGACAGCTCCGCCGCTAACAAAGAAACAAGCGGGACGAGGTCAGATGGAGGACGGCGCTCTGTTGGTCGGAGACGGGAGGCGGCGGCGTCGGACCGGCCCGCTCATCGCTGCGTCATCTGTGGAAAAACTTTCCGGCATAAAGGGAATCTGGTGAAACACGTGGAAACGCACTCGGACAACCCCGAGAGTCTCTGCGGAGTCTGTGGCGAACACTTCGAGTCCTCAGACGGTTTGTTCGACCATCTCAGATCTCACAGAGAAACCGACAGCGGCGGCGGGACATGTGAGATTTGCGGGAAGACGTTTCAGAACATGGAGACGCACATGAGGAGTCACACCGGAGTCAAACCGTACAGATGCGACGTCTGCGGCAAGAGCTTCCCCCGACCCGGAGCCCTGAGGAGACACAAGAAGATCCACAGCAGGAGGACGGCTGGCGTCTGCCCGGTCCGCGGACTGACCTTCACCCAAAACCAGCTGCTCCAGGATCACCTGAAGACCCACGAAGGCGGCGAGCCGGAGAGCAGAGCGAGGGCGAGGACGGTCAGCCAGAGAAAGATCGGAGCTCTGGCCTGAAGTCGTCTCAGTCCTCCTCGCTGTGCTGCAGAGTCTGCGGTGATTCCTTCCACAGCCGGGGGTTCTTGAGGAAACACGCTGAGACGCACTGCAGGGAGTCTCAGAGCGTCTGCGGCGTCTGCGGACAGCAGCTGGACTCACCCGACGCTCTGCGGACTCACCTGCGGTCTCACAGGGAGACCAGCGGCACTCTCGCGGAATCTGCGGTAAGAGTTTCCAGAACATGGAGACTCACATGCGAAGCCACCGCGGGATCAAACCGTACGCTGCGGCGTCTGCAGCAAGCGTTTCCCCGACCCGGGCGCTGAGCGCCACAAGAAGATCCACGGTGGGGAGCGACCGTACACCTGCCAGCACTGCGGCAAGACATTCATCGAGAGCAGCCTTAAAGACTCACAGCAGGAGCCACTGCGTGGGAGATCCACGGCGAGGAGGATGCCGAGCCGCCGCCGGACTCTCGGAGCCTGAAGGCTGAGACGGAGGTCGGGCCAGCTGTCACCAAGGTGTCGACTCAGACGTCTCACAGCTGTAAAGTCTGCGGGGAGGCTTTTCAGAGTAAAGGTAGTTTGAGGAAACACGCTAAGAGTCACTCCGCAGAGTCCGTGTGCGGCGTCTGCGGCGAAAGCGTACTGCCACCGGAGACCCTGACGGACCACCTGCAGGGTCACAGAGACGCCGGCAAAATCTGTCACATCTGCGGTAAAACCTACCAGAACATCGAGACTCACATGCGGAGTCACACCGGAATCAAACCGTACCGCTGCGGCGTCTGCGGTAAATCCTTCCCGCGGCCCGGTGCCCTGCGGCGCCACAAGAAGGATCCACAGCGGGAGCGACCCTACATCTGCGAAGTTCTGCGGGAAGACCTTCATCGACAACGGAGCTCTGGCGACGCACATCAGGAACCACACCGGCGACAAACCAGCCCACCGGGTCTCCTGTGAGACCTGTGGGAAGAGCCTGGCGTCAGTCCACGTCCTGGAGGTCCACAAGAGGATCCACACGCGGGAAGCCGTTCCAGTGCAGCGTCTGCGGAAGACCTTCAGGCAGGTGGGAGGGCTGAGCGTCACATGCTGACCCACACCGGGGAGAAGCCATTCAGCTGCAGCCTCTGCAACAAGAGCTTCAGCACCAAAGGATACCTGGAGACCCACATCCGCTTCCACAAGAAGGAGCGGCGTTCAGCTGCCACCTGTGCTGGAAGGCCTTCGTCACCAAGAACGACCTGAAGAAACACCTGCTGGCGACACCGGCGAGAAACCCTACAGCTGCAGGGTCTGCGGGAAGAGCTACCAGGAGAAACGCTCCAGAGACGTCCACATGAAGGTCCACCTGGACGTCCGGGTCAGCAAAGAACCAATCAGGAGGCAGGACGGTCTGCAGCCAGACTTCATTCAGCTGTAGAGTTCACACAGAGCAGGTTCATCTCCAGACACTAAACTGTTGGTCTTTGGACCCAGAATCACCAAAAAGTTTATAAATGATCCTAAAGTTCAAATATGTTTCACTAAAATCTACATTTTTTATTTTCCAAATTTAAGAAATGTAAAAACTATGTTTTCAGATTCATTTTGTCAGTCGATTATGAAATTTCAGGATTTTAAAATCCAATATTTCGGCCGATATAATTATTCGATAGACTTCCAAAGCTGCAGAGCGCCATCTGGTGGTCAAACTATGCAACAGCACCGATAACATGACTGAAGGATCCTCCTCTCTGAGTCTTTTGACTCGTCAGATAAGGGCTGATATAAACACTGATTAATCGGCTCTAATCATCATATCATGAATTTTGCTAAATGATGACGTGCACCATCCTGTCACGTTCACATTAAACCTGCAGGAGCTGGTTCTCTGTCAGCGCCGTCTCCAGCAGCTCTTGAGGGAAATATCTGTTCGCCACTTTGAGCGCCATCAGAAACCAGCGAGGGCGGCGTGTTAGCGGGCTGTTAAACCCTCCGATGCTGCATGTTGAAGGTGTGTCACGCCCTTTGCTGCACGATGGAGGAACTCTCTTTCAAATGTGAGTTCTGTGTGACTTTGCAGGTCCTCAAGCTACACTAACATTTCATATTCACAGGTTCACAACATGGTGTTTAATAAAAATGATCCTGTCTGGTAGAAAATACAACTGTTGTTTTTATTGAATCAGATTCATCTTATACGAAAAAACAAAAGAGCCGACATTAAAGGACAGAATAAAAGAACAGGGACAACTAGAGACACGCGAGGTCACAGTCTTAAAGGAACATTTGAAATCGACCCAAAATAATTTGGTCCTGAAGCTTAATGCAGCTGCTGATTATTTTATGTTACAGCAGTGAGTGCAGCGGTGATGTCACATCCTGGGGGGGGGGGTCTGAAGGGTGGCCGCTGTATTTAAACCCCACGCAGGTTAGGGAGCTGGATTTGGTCTGGAGGGGGACTCTGACCACAGTTCACTCCGTGGTGAGTGGACGTGGCGAGGGTCTAGTTTCAGGAAGGCCCTGAGTCTGTTCACCAGTAACACGTTTATTTCAGGTTTAAAAGAAACAAAGTCACTAATGATAATAATAATGATAATAATTGGAACTGTCCAGGATCCTCGACTGTGTCCCTGGAGTAACTGAATGAGTTCCAGGGGTTCAGATATGTAATGACTTCTGGGGGTCTTTAAATGCTGCAGAGGTCTTTAAATCAGTTCAGCTCCTCCTGAGTCTGAAGCATTCAGATCCTTTCCTGCAGTAAAAGTACCAACACCACACGGTGAAAAGTAAAAGTCCTGCAGTGAAATGTTCTGTCCTCAGATTCTTCTTCCAAAGCTCAACGTTTCTAACAAACATCACAATTATTAAAATAATATATGAACCATGAAATGTTTCTACCTGAAAATAAATTAAACCATCAAAATATTTTGAAATTTCTTTCACCTGACAAATCCTGATTTTAGAAACATCTAATTTTAGAAACTCTTCGTAACAATCTGACTTCGTAAAGTAGCTGAAGCTGTCAGATAAATGTGGTGAAGGAAGTAGAGAAAACATCTGCTTCCTCTGAGACGAGCAGAAGGACAAAGTGACATGAAAAGAAAACACCGGAGCAAAGTACAAGCAGCCAACCTCTGATTGTACTACGCACTGTATTTAAGTAGAGTATTTAAGTAGATGCACGTACTACTAAGTATTTAAGTAGAGCACGTACTGTATTTAAGTAGAGTACGCACTGTATTTAAGTAGAGTATTTAAGTAGAGCATCGCACTGTATTTAAGTAGAGTAGCGCGACTGTATTTAAGTAGAGTACGACTGTATTTAAGTAGAGTATTTAAGTAGATGCACGCACTGTATTTAAGTAGAGCACGTACTGTATTTAAGTAGAGTACGCACTGTATTTAAGTAGAGTATTTAAGTAGAGTACGCACTGTATTTAAGTAGAGTATTTAAGTAGAGTACGCACTGTATTTAAGTAGAGTATTTAAGTAGAGTACGCACTGTATTTAAGTAGAGTATTTAAGTAGAGTACGCACTGTATTTAAGTAGAGTATTTAAGTAGAGTACGCACTGTATTTAAGTAGAGTATTTAAGTAGAGTACGCACTGTATTTAAGTAGAGGACGTACTGTATTAAGTAGAGTACGTACTGTATTTAAGTAGAGTAAGTAGAGTACGGACTGTGTTTAAGTAGAGTATTTAAGTAGAGTACGCACTGTATTTAAGTAGAGGACGTACTGTATTAAGTAGAGTACATACTGTATTTAAGTAGAGTATTTAAGTAGAGTACGCACTGTATTTAAGTAGAGGACGTACTGTATTTAAGTAGAGTACGTACTGTATTTAAGTAGAGTATTTAAGTAGAGTACGCACTGTATTTAAGTAGAGGACGTACTGTATTAAGTAGAGTACGTACTGTATTTAAGTAGAGTATTTAAGTAGAGTACGGACTGTATTTAAGTAGAGTATTTAAGTAGAGTAAGTAGAGTACGCACTGTATTTAAGTAGAGTATTTAAGTAGAGTACGCACTGTATTTAAGTAGAGGACGTACTGTATTAAGTAGAGTATTTAAGTAGAGTACGCACTGTATTTAAGTAGAGGACGTACTGTATTTAAGTAGAGTACGCACTGTATTTAAGTAGAGTATTTAAGTAGAGTACGGACTGTGTTTAAGTAGAGTACGCACTGTATTTAAGTAGAGTATTTAAGTAGAGTACGCACTGTATTTAAGTAGAGTACGTACTGTATTAAGTAGAGTACGTGACTGTATTTAAAGTGGAGGACGTACTGTATTTAAGTAGAGTGCGTACTGTATTTAAGTAGAGTATTTAAGTGGAGTGCGTGACTGTGTTTAAGTAGAAGTGCAGCACTGTATTTAAGTAGAGTAGTGCTGTATTTAAGTAGAGTACGTGACTGTATTTAAGTAGAGGTGCGTACTGTATTTAAGTGAGAGTATTTAAGTAGAGTCGTACTGTATTTAAGTAGAGTGCAGTGACTGTGTTTAAGTAGAGTACGACTGTATTTAAAGTGGAGTATTTAAGTAGAGTACTGGTACTGTGTATTTAAGTAGAGTACGCACTGTATTTAAGTAGAGTATTTAAGTAGA
>JALXJV020000290.1:0-12144 GCA_024633595.2 Lepomis macrochirus
TCAATTCAATTCAATTCAATTTTATTTATATAGCGTAAATCACAACAACAGTTATCTCATGGCGCTTTTCATAAAGAGCAGGTCTAGACCGATACTCTGAAGTTATTTACAGAAGCCCAACAATTCCCACCAAGAGCAAGCACTAGGCGACACAGGCAGGAAAACTTCCTTTTAAGAGGCAGAAACCTCGAGCAGAACCATGGCTCAGGGTGGAGGCCATCTGCCTCGACGGTTGGGGTGAGGGGAGAGAGAGAGAGAGAGCAGAGAGAGAGCAGAGAGAGAGCAGAGGGAGGCAACCTACACAGTATACACATAGAGGTACAGACAATAAAGGTGATGGTGCTATAGACTGAATGAAAAAATGGGTACAGATATTTATAGTAATGTTAATGATAATAATAATAACAGTAATAATAGCGATAGGACTAGTAATAGCAATTGCAACTGTAGCAGAGGCGTCGAGCAGGAACACGGGGGCAGCAGGAGACTCCCAACCACAGATCCAGACTCCACAGCTCCAGAGCCAGCAACACCCGCGGGAAGTGACAGGAGGGGAAGCCTACGACCACGGGAGAGGAGAAAAAATCGAGTTAGTAACATGCATTAATGGGATGAGGTTGCACTCAGAGAGAAAGAGAGAGAGGAGAGGAGCTCAGTGCATCATGGGAAATCCCCGGCAGTCCTAGCCTATGGCAGCATAATTAAGGGATGGTTCAGGACTCACCCGAGCCAGCCCTAACTATAAGCTTTATCAAAAGGAAAGTCTTAAGCCTACTCTTAAATGTAGAGGCGGTGTCTGCCTCCCGAACCCAAACTGGAACCTGGTTCCACAGGAGAGGAGCCTGATAGCTGAGCAGCTCTGGCTCCCATTCTACTTTGGAGACTCTAGGAACTACAAGTAATCCTGCATTCTGGGAGCGCAGTGCTCTGGTGGGAGTAGTAAGGTACTATGAGCTCTTTAAGATAAGATGGTGCCTGACCATTAAGAGCTTTGAATGTGAGAAGAAGGATTTTAAATTCTATTCTGGATTTTACAGGAAGCCAATGCAGAGAAGCTAAGACAGGAGAGATATGATCTCTTTTACTGGTTCCTGTCAGAACACGTGCTGCAGCATTCTGGATCAGCTGAAGAGTCTTAATGGACTTTTCGAAGAGCCTGATAATAAGGAATTGCAGTAATCCAGTCTAGAAGTAACAAATGCATGGACTAGTTTTTCTGCATCATTTTAGACAGGATGTTCCTGATTTTTGCAATATTACGTAGGTGAAAAAAAGGCGGTCCTTGAAATTTGCTTAATGTGAGAGTTGAGCGACATGTCCTGGTCAAAGATAACTCAAGATTTCTCACAGTGGTGCTGGAGGCCAGAGGCGATGCCATCCAGGGAAACTATATCTTTAGATAATGCATCGTGAGGAGGTGCTTAGGCCCCAGAACAATAACTTCAGTTTTATCTGAGTTTAACATTAGAAAATTGCAGGTCATCCAGGTTTTAACATCCTGAAGACACATTTGAAGCTTAGCTAACTGATGAGTTTCATCTGGCTTGATCGATAGATATAACTGAGTATCATCTGCATAACAATGAAAGTTTATGGAGTGTTTCCTGATAATATTGCCTAAAGGAAGCATATATAAAGTGAAGAGGATTGGTCCGAGCACAGATCCTTGTGGAACTCCATGACTAACTTTGGTATGCATGGAGGACTCATCGATTAACATGTACAAATTGAAATCGATCTGATAAATAGGACTTAAACCAGCTTAGAGCGGTTCCTTTAATGCCAATGAAATGTTCCAGTCTCTGTAATAGGATCTGATGGTCAATGGTATCAAATGCAGCACTAAGATCTAGTAAAACCAATACAGAGACAAGTCCTTTGTCTGATGCAGTTAGGAGGTCATTAGTAATTTTCACCAGTGCTGTCTCTGTGCTATGGTGAGCTCGAAATCCTGACTGAAAATCCTCAAATAAACTATTGCTATGTAGAAAGTCACACAGCTGTTTGGCGACTGCTTTCTCCAGGACCTTAGAGAAAATGGAAGGTTAGATATAGGTCTATAGTTGGCTAAAACGTCTGGATCCAGGTTGGGCTTTTCAGAAGAGGTTTAATTACAGCTACTTTAAAAGTACTGTGGCACGTAGCCTGTTGATAAAGACAAATTGATCACATCCAGCAGAGAAGTTCCAACCAAGGGCAAAACTTCTTTAAGCAGCCTAGTCGGGATGGGGTCTAAGAGGCAGGTAGATGGTTTAGATGAAGAAATTATTGAAGTTAGTTGATAAAGATTGAGGGAAGCAAAGCAGTCTAAACATATAACTGGTTTTACAGCTGTTTCTAAAGTTCCTGAGTATAGAGTTAAAGTCGGTGCCAGTTGAGGGGCAGGTCTTGGTGGATTTTGTTTCTAATAGCTAGGATTTTATCATTAAAGAAGCTCATGAAGTCATAACTACTGAGAGCTATGGGAATACTTTGCTCAATAGAGCTGTGACTTTCTGTCAGCCTGGCTACAGTGCTGAAAAGAAACCTGGGGTTGTTCCTATTTTCCTCTATTAATGGCGAGTGATGCAGCTGCTTTGGCATTACGGAGGAGCCTTCCTATAAGTTTTAAGACTATCTTGCCAAATTAAACGAGAATTTTCCAGTTTGGTGGAAATTCCTCTCGAGTTTCTGTGATATTTGCTTTAATTTGCGAGTTTCAGTATTATACCATGGAGCTAACCGTCTTTGTTTTAGTATTTTCTTTTGTAGAGGGGCTACAGAGTCAAGTGTTGTTCGCAGCGAGCCTGCAGCACTATCAACAAGATGATCGACTTGAGAGGGACTGAAATTCGCGTAAGAGTCCTCTGTTAATTTGATACCTGATAGTGAATTTAGAGCCGATGGGATCGCATCCTTAAATTTTAATTTTAATTTAAATCCTTATTTAATACTAGGCTGTTTCGGTCGATACATAAAGGCATCCAGTAGGGATGTTCAGATCCGATCCACGAGATCAGAAATCGGGCCCAATCATGTTGTTTCAGACTTGATCGAATCGGATTTTACCTCCTGATCAGGACTCGGATATAAATGTATATATATGTATATATAGATGTGCTTTGCAAACACTGCGGCACTTTTTTGTATTTGTTTACATGCCTGCCGGTATTTTAAGTTGAGGTGCTATTTGTTTTATCTTAGACTTATTTTATATTTACTGTTGCACTAAAGTCCAAAAGTGAAGAATTTATGTTATTTATTACTTGATTGTTCAAGCTACCTCACAGAAGTGCTCTGTTTGTTAACAGAGTTGTTGAATGTTAAAATAAGGTGAATTAAATAAAAAATAAGGAACATCCTGGATCTGTTTTTTCGCTCTTCTTTATTCTTTATAGAAGTATCGGATCGGGATTCGGTATCGGTAGATACTCAAAATCAAATGACTCGGAGGCAAAAAAACCTGATCCGGACATCCCTACATAAAACTGATGAAAAAAGGATAGAAATTCAAAACAAATTCACATAGTCAAACTTTCAGAGCCAGGGCATTTTAAGGCCATGCTTCCTAAAATTATGTAGTCTTTCAACTGCTAATAAAACCAGATGACAAAACAATGTGTTGCTGTGCGTTGAGTAGGAAGTGAGTGAGTGAGTGCTGTGAAGCTAGGGAGTATTGCATGTCATCTAACACTAACATTCTTCAAGTAGGTCAAGTAGAGAAGTGATTCCAAGTCTTTTCCATAAATGTACTGATGTAATGCTGACCCACAAAACAGCAGCAGCTGCTGGGAACTGGGGTCTGGACCCCATTTGATCCCCTCCTTCCTCCTCCTGCTCCACTTCATCTTTTTCGTTCTTCTTTCAGTTTTCCTGTCTTTCTTTTCCTTTCCTTGAATTCACTGACATCATTACATCATTCTTTGTCTGTGTTGCTGTCAGCCTTAACCAAATAGTTTTAGTTGCCTAATCTTAACCCTACCCATGACCACAACTGCTTACGTCAACTTTCTATGTAAGTTTCCCTGCAAAAGACAGAGCTTTGCTTACTTTCATTATTTCACTCATGCAGAGTGTGTTATTAGACTGAATATGAATATTAAAAATTCTGTTGTCTGAAGTTATTACCTTTAAAGGTGTGTGGATGTTGATTTTTAGGTTTACAGAACTCGACAACAATGTTTACCTCTGGGTTTCACTGTAGTGGATTGTAGTGGAAGTTCTCACCCTTCATTTGATTGATGGAATATGCGTCAAAGGTGTTCCAGGTTACAATACTAGCAATGAGCACACCAGGCAACAAGTAAGGAACTCAATCACTTTTAAAGCTGCAACATTTGCTTTTGCTCACTTTGGGGATGTTGCCTGATTACACAATAACATTTATTAGGGCCCGAGGCATGAACCGTGTAAGGACCCTAGTGAAATTGTAAGGATTATTAGGCCCGAGCACGAACCGTTGCAAGGACCCTAGTGAAATTGTAAAGATTACTTTCTTTGTTTTTCTGCAAAGTAAGCTCAATTTTGGCGGCCTAAACATGCTCGAAAAGTCACCAAATTTGGCACGCGTCAGAAGTAGTGAAAAAATTTTGCATTAGCCCTCGTTCCGCGTTCAACCTACATGCTCACATCTGCACCAAACTTTACATGTAGGATGAGAGTCCTGCCCTGAGCACAGGATTTAGTCCGATCAACTTCAAATTTCTGCTGTGCCTTCTAAAGGCATTGACGATGAAAAGTTGTGCTATCTGTGAGTTTTAGTCAATGGAAGCTGTCCGTGGCGTGGCGTCAAAGATCACCTCTTACGCCACAGGAAGTTGTTGTAACTTCAGTGTACATGCTCACATCAGCGAGAAACTTTACGTGCTTGATAACTGTCCGCCCGAAGACATCTACATGCCAATATTAATTTAGATTCATAGTAGATTCATAGCACCAAGTGCTATGTAGCGCCACAAAGGAGACACAGGAAGTGACGTATAACACCTTCATGCAGAGTCCGAAGCGAGTAGCAAATTCACAGCCCTGCCGGCAGAGCTCCAGAATATGCAACGCGGTCAGCCTCAGCTCTAACAGCGCAACATGTGTGAGGGGCCCGCTAAGGCTTTAATTTGGAGTTGTGTTTCTGACCACCTGGAGAATGATAGTCCAACATTTACTTCTTTTTAGGTGGGGTGTGCCCAAATAAGGATTTACATAGTTGAATCAGAATTGTCAAGGATTGCCTATAGCCAACTGATATTCAAATCTGTGTGTGTATCTGGGGGATGGGGGGTCTCCACAAACTCCTGAGGCAAATATGTGGCTCTTTGGCTGCTAAACCAAACTTTAACTGTCTTCCATTAGGTCCTAGGCAGGTAGTGTACAGCAGGTTTATTAATGCTATTTGCTGTTGGAAACAGGGTTGATCAGAAAGGTGAGATTGAACCAAAACAAAAATGAGTTTAAAGACTCTTAAATGCTCTGTAGCACTGAGGTAGTAATTGCGGCAAGTAGTTGTTCATTTAGGTATATAATAAGCACAAAGGACCATAAACATTAATTGGCCATGCCAAAAATGTGGTCTCTTTCTCTTTAACTGCTAAATGATCCTCTAGGTTTGCCAGCTAGTCACTAATATTATCTGTCATTTGGTGCTGGGCAGGTAGTGTAAAATGGGTTTATCAGAGCTTTTTCGCCAAACAGCTGCCAGATGATGATGATGAGAGCCAAGTTTGCAGGCCAGAAAACAATGAGGTAAAAGGGATTTAAAAGCTTTATAGAGCTAACTGTGGAGTAAGATGATAATTATTTGTGGCTTTCAAACTACAAGTGATCCCTTGTGAATTTCCACATTACACATATTGTAGTCATTTGATCCATTGTTGATATAAAATTATTGAATAGTGCAGCTTTAATTTTGTGTCTCAGGCAACACGCACCTCCAGGCTGTGTCTTGCTCCTAACTAGTCACACCAATCAAATGGTATTTTAGTTAGTTATTGAGGTTAAAAGTGAGTATGGATTCAATAAGTGACTGGTAGACCCTGGTTAAAATGTCCTTGCTCACACTAAAATCTCTAAGTTTCCTCAGCAGGTGTAAGTGCTGCTGGGCTTTCTTATACACAGTTTGTGCGTGCTGTGAAAAAGTTGATGTCAAATGTGTCAGATGTGTCAAATTCTGTACCATCCATCCATGGATGGATGGATGGTTCACCGGAGAGGAGAATTCTGTACCAAGATATTTAAAAACTTTGACTTGTTCAACTGGCTGACCATTGATGCTGAGGGGTTGAAACATTTGCTGTACATTCTCAGTTCCCCTGCTCTGACAGAACAGTGATGTTAAGGCCCAGGGAAATTTCTTTGAATGTTGTGACCAGATTACTAACTGTCTGGTGGAAATCACCAGCATCAGACAAGTGGGCTACCAATGCCATATCATCAGCATACTTGAAAAGAGTCATTCCATCCTTGCTACAAGATATGTTGTTTGTATAAACAGAAAAAAGAGCAGGAGATAAAACACATCCTTGAGGGAGCCCAGTGTTTAAAAGCTGTTGCCTAGAATTAAAACCATTCACACAGTGGTCAGGGCAACTGGCCTAAAATCCTTGGGGTCCTTGGCGTGTGTCTTTTTAGGAATCGGGATGATGGTTGACTCTTTCCACTGGTGAGGAACACAGCTTGAATCCAGGAGGCTCTGAAAGAGCTTGGTGAACACCCCACCTAGCTGGGTGGAGCAGTCTTTCAGCAGTCTGCCCTTGAGCCTGTCAGGGCCAGGGGCTTTGCGTGGGTTCACTCGACTTAGGACAGATGTCACTAGTTTCTCATCTATGACGAGAGCCTGGTGGAATAGGCCGGGGCTGGGGGGATTCCAGCTGGCTGGTATGCTACAGTTGTCGAACCTGCTGAAGAAGTTGTTTAACTCCTCCACAAAGGCGGCAGGATCTTGACAACTGATTGCTGCAGGTTTAGATGTTCTCCCCATCATGCTTTTTAACCCCTGCCATGCCACCCTCACATTTCCAGAAGTTTTTGTTCTACTTTGTCCCTGTAGTGAATTTTTGCCGTCCTAGCCTTCCTTCTAAGTTCTTTCTGTAGCTCCCTCACCCGGAGTGTGTCACCTTTTAAAAAAGCCTTTTTTAAAAGCAGACAGATTTTCATGTCCTTGTTGACCCACTGCTTGTTGTTTGGATGTATTGTTATTTGTTTAGATGGAGTTGCCACGTCCTCACAGAATAAGATGTAAGAAGTTATTACATCAGTCAGTAAATTTAAATCATTCCCACAATCCTCAAAAAACAAGCCCCAATCAGTCAATTCAAACATCCTCTCAATGTTTCTGAAGTCTCTTCATTCTAAACATTAATTATTTTTTTTAAGTGGTGCTCCCCTTTTAAGTTGTGACCTGTACTTTGGCAACAACAGAATAACCTTGTGGTCAGAAGCGACCGATAGGATGATTGGACGATTGGATATATACGATCTGGAATGTTGCCATAGCAGAAGTCCAGTCTGTTGTGGTGGTCAGAACAGATGGAACAGATGGTTCCGCGTGTAAGCAAGCCTACCTGGGTTGGCGGCGAATGGAGAATCTAGTCCTAAAAAAAGTCCATTTACACGACATAGACTCACAATCGCGAGCCAAATGCACACTAAATTCAGCACTGTAGTTAGACATTTTGTCAGACGTGAACACACACAATATAGAATACAACACAACGCGGAATGACAGAAAAACACAGAGCCCGACCGTGTTGCGAGTCGCTTGGCGTAAGCTCCCCACATGTACAGTTATAGACTGAATCCCAGATTTTCGCCTTCAGATTTTTGGTTTGATTTTTTTCAGATGTATGTAGAGAGAGAGAGAGAGAGAGAGAGAGAGAGAGAGAGTAAGAAACATGAAGAGTGAAGAGTATTATCGTCGTCCAACGAGAATAAAACATTTATTTATTTTATAAATAAAAAATATATAAGATATGAGTTCATCTAATCTTGGTTTTTGAGTTTATAGGTAGATAAATAACTCCAACAGTGACGTTTTACCATTGTTTATATTTCTCTCAATAAATAGAGAATCTGAGTGACTGTCTTCAATATTGAAGTAATCACAAATATTTACACAATGTCCTGAATCTACATATAGAGGCACACCAGCCACCTGTGGCCTGTACTACAAAGGGAGTTCAACCTACTCAGAGTTAAGTTGGGCTCAGAAAAACTCAGGGTTGACAAACTCTGACCACCTACACTGGAGTTAAACGGTGCTACGACGGTTGATAAGATGTTGGTCAGTTGAGTCGGTATAAACCCTGTGTTAACGTAATTGGAGGTGATGCGTATTCGCATTAAAGGGGCGTGTTCGGCCATGCAGGAGGAGTTTTTCTGCAACGGGGGTTACGTACTGTAACCCGGATTCTATGAGTATAGGCGCAGCCCTCTAAGACTATCGCTATTGGGTATACCCTTCCGCGCGCCTGAGAATTTTAGTCTACGCCCACCCACAGCGTGAGCCTCTCCCACGTCCGCACCTTGTATATATACAACGGTGAGACCTAGCCTTCGGCTCCCAAATGCCTTTTCCTCAGCACTGAGAACCAAGGTCCAGTGAGGCCTTCAACTTAGAGGGCTGCGCCTATACTCATAGAATCCGGGTTACAGTACGTAACCCCCGTTCTATTTCGTATAGGCTTCGCCCTCTAAGGCTATCGGGTTAGAGGCGAAGCAGGATGAGTCAACGCCTCACTGGCCCATACGGTACCACCAAGCACAACTCACCTGCCCAGAGCCATAACAAACCACCCAGTCACCCGCCGACAGCGGCATTGGTGTCGGCGTGCGCACGAGCACCGATGGCGCGACTCGAGAGGGCGAGGGCCGACCCGTGCGTAACGGGAAACCGAGCGGGGGACCTGCAGCCGTGCGGACGCAGGCGGGGTCGCGACAGCAACCATGTCAGCTGCGCCCAAGGCCGGGTCACGTAATCAGCGGCCGCCCTCCCACGCCGTCCGGTGGGAGAGGATGCACCGCACACCTACAAGGAGAATCACTCATCCAAAACGCTCAGTACTGAGTGAGTCAGAGAGGCGGGAGACATCCTGCAGGTAATAGCGGACGAAAGAGCACGGAGACGACCAAGAGGCCGCTGTGCAGATGTCATCCACCGCCATCCCACCGTGCAGCGCCACTGAGGAGGAAGCGCTCCTGCGTGGAGTGCGCCCTGATGCCCTCGGGGAGACTCCCGGCAGACATGTAAGCCTGGTAAATGGCATCACACAGTCTCACAGCAGTGAGACAAGCGCTGCGCCGACAGGGGAAGCCCTTTGGACCGCTCCCTGTAGTGCACAAACAGCTGCTGTGAACGGCGCCAGGCGGCGTCGCGCCACGTAGCAGGACAGCGCTCGCGACTGGGCAAAGGAGGTGGGGCGTGGCGTCCTCCGTCGACTCATGGGGGAGGAAAAAAACCCGAGAGGGTTATGACCAGCGACCGAAAAGAGCTCTTGATGCTTTTAGGCATGAACGCCGGGTTAGAGCGCAGGGTAGCCGAGCTGCTGTTGCCCTGAATCCTGAGGCACGACGGGGCCACGGAGAGGGCAGCCAGATCGCTGACCCTCTTGGCGAGGTCAGAAGCGAGGAGCAGGGCGACCTTAGCCGAAAGGAACCTCAGGTCCGTCGTCTCCAAGGGCTCAAAGGGGCTTGAGTTAGCGGCGTAAAACCAGCGGCAAGTCCCACTGTGGGGCAGCAGGCCGTGTCACAGGTCGGCGCCTCGCACTCCCCTAAGAAGCGTTTCACCAGGGGTGGGAAAATACAGTCCTGTCCCCGAAACCCTGCGTGACAGGGCCGAAATGGCGGCAGCGTAGGTTTTAACCGTACTGAGCGCCAGTCCCCTGTCCACGAGCAGCTGCAGGAACGAAAGCACCGCTGGCAGCGGGCAGGGGACCGGGTCCGTCCCCTGATCCAAACACCAGCTCTGAAAAGCCGACCACTTAAAGGAGTAGGAAGACTGAGTGGAGGGGGCCCGCGACTCTTGGATGGTGCGAATCACCTCACCGGGAGAGACCTAAGCCCTCCAGGCGACGCCTCTCAGCGACCAGACCCAGAGAGGCTGGCCGAGGAGCGGGTGACTCCTGATCACACCCCCCGCCTGAGAGAGAGCGTCCCCCCTCCAGGGAAGTTTCCACGGCTGTCCCGCCAGCAACCACTGAAGGCAGGGAAACCAGGACGCGCTGGTGGCTCTGGAGCAACCAGAATCACCGCCGAGGATGAAAACTGCAGGCGGTCCAGAAGGCGTGGGATAAGCCTCTCCGGTGGGAAGGCATACAGCAGCCTGGGGGGCCAAAGGGGATGAGCAAAGGCGTCCACTCCCAGAGGGGGAACGTCCCGCGGGCTCAGTGAAAACCAGAGGGCGCACTGAGCATTCTCCCTGTTGGCGAACAGGTCCACTTCCGCCTCGCCGAACCGAAGCCAGATCTGGGCCACCAGATCGGGATGGAGACGCCACTCGTCTGGGCGAGGGCCTCCCCTCGACATAATGTC
Source organism: Lepomis macrochirus (assembly GCA_024633595.2). NCBI lineage: Eukaryota > Metazoa > Chordata > Actinopteri > Centrarchiformes > Centrarchidae > Lepomis > Lepomis macrochirus. The sequence continues at coordinate 10,498 of JALXJV020000290.1, forward strand.
CGCTCCTATGTTCAACACGCCAGGGATGTACTCCGCTCTGATCGAGAGCAGGTGAGTGCGCGCCCATAGGAGCAGCCGCTTGGCCAAACCCAGTAGCTGCGCTGAGCGCACCCTGCCCTGGCGGTTTATGTAGACCGCCGTGGCCCTGTTGTCGGTGCGGACCAACACATGCTGGTCCCGCAGCAGAGGAGAAAAATGACGGATCACCTTCCACACCGTGAGAAGCTCCAGCGCGTTTATGTGGAGAAGTCTGCGGCCCTGCCACAGACCGCCCACCACCTGAGAGAGGCATGTCCCGCCCCAGCCCGTCAGGGAGGCGTCTGTGAAGACCGAGATGTGGGACGTGACCCTGCCCAGGGGGACCCCGCCCGAGAGAGAGAGGGGGTCCCGCCAGTAGGCCAGATCCGGGGCCACAGACCGGGGAATGGAGACGCGGCGCCGTCTCTGCGTCACCGGGTCTACACGCAGGCGGATGAACCACCGCTGCAGCCTCCTCATGTGGAGAAGCCCCAGGGGGACCACCACGTGAGCTGCCGACATGAGGCCCAGGAGCCTCATGACCGACAGAGCCGCCACCGTCGCTCCGGGACAACATGGCGGAGCAGCTCCATCAGAGCATCCACCCTCTCCTGAGAGAGCCGTGCTCTCTGGAGGGAGGAGTCCAGTACCACGCCAAGGTAGGTGAGTCTCTGGGAGGGGAGGGGGGCACTCTTCTCCCAGTTCACCGTAAAGCCCAGGTAAGACAGGTGCGCGACTACCCATGCCGTATGCACCACTGCCTCGTCCTGGGACGGCGCCAGCAGCAGCAGGTCGTCCAAGTAAAAAAGGACCCTGATGCCAGATCGCCGCAGCGGCTCCAGGGTCGTCTCGACGCACTTGGAAAAAGTGCGCAGGGCCAGGGAGTAGCCGAAAGGCAGACAGTTGTACTGGTATTGAGCGCCCTGGAATGAAAAACGCAGAAACTTCCTGTGTCCGGGGATTACGGGCACATGAAAGTACACGTCCTTCAGGTCGATGGAGGAGAGCCAATCCCCTTGGCGACACACTCCAACACCTGCTTCACTGTCAACATGCTAAAGGTCTCACCATAATCGCTCTGTTGAATAGTGACAGATCCAGGATGGGCCTCACACCGCCCATCTTCTTCCTGACCAGGAAGTAGCGGGAGTAAAACCCCTGATTCTCCTGCCCGGGAGGAACCCTGGAAATGGCCTGTTTTTCCAGGAGCTCCTGGAGCTCCGCTTGGAGAGCGGTGCGCTGAGCCAGGGATGAGAGTATCGTCTCTACAATCCCGGTGAAGGGGGGAGGTGGGGAGTCGAACTGCAGCCTGTGACCTGGATCAGGCTGTCCGTCCATTTGTCCATCAGGCAGGAAGCGAGCCACTCTGAGTAGCGCTCTGAGAGTGGTCGGACCTGTTGATGAGGCGGTCATGCGGAGAAGCGGGGGGGGGCCAGCCACGACCCATGGGGGGCCTGTCTCGAAAGGGCGGGTCGTGAGCGCCAGAGTCAAGCTGATGGTGAGGCGAGGCCGCCGAGGAGGGCGAGACGACACTCGCTCCACCGGGGCCCTCCACGCGTTGCCGCTTGAGGGGCGCTGGGCCGCATCAAGAGAAGCCGTCCACGCACAGACAGGGGAATCTGCATGGGC
>JALXJV020000291.1:0-12129 GCA_024633595.2 Lepomis macrochirus
TGCTTTCTGAGCTCAATAAAATATTGTGGGAATCTGATAACTGGTCTCCTTCTGATCCTTCTCATCAACGGACTCGGGGAAGTCGGCGTACTTCAACAACAGACAACAAACACATACAGGCCAACAAATACAGAACAACAACAGAAAAACAAACAATCAAAACCCAAAATAATAGTTACAGAAATATAAAGAACTTTACAACCACTACATGGTCAAACTGACCAATAGTACATATGAAATTGTGTGTACATGGATCACAAAATAATAACACAATTTTAGTATAAACAATGTGTTAGCATCATGCATTACATGAGCAGTCCATCACAAGGTAAGAAGACAGGGTATGCAACATCCCAAATGAAGCAATGGATCTAATATCAGAAGGCAAGTTATTCCAGTCCTATGGGACTTTAAACTTAAACATCACAATAGTCAAAAATCTGAAGAATAAGTTGAGAGGCAAGTTTCTTACGCACACTATGCGTAAAGCAATTACGAGATCAATATAGAACATTAATTCCATAGCTGACTTCACGAAAGACATGATGATCAATATGTGGTTTGAAAAAGCTCAGAATCAAGCCATACACCAGGATATTTAAATTTTTCAACTGTAAGCAGAGGAGTACAGTCAGAACAAGTTATTATACACAAATTTCTGTCTGGTACCAAAAATCATAAGATATGATTCTGTTTGTTGAGCAATAATTTATTATGAAAAGCCAATCTTGTAAGATTTTGAAATCATACTGAAGACGCATTGGATTTGTGGAAGATCAGGTTTAGACGTTATATGAGACAGTGTCATCGGCATAAAGTTGAGCACAACAGTTATTGAAATTAGATGGTAAGTTATTAACATAAATAGAAAAAAGAAGTGGTCCCAGAAAACAGAGTTAATGAACAAAAACACAAAAAGCACTGCGGAACGTAATTCAGAGGCTGCCATCTTGCGCGGCGCCATCTTGTCTACAATGAGTTGAAATTTTTGACCTTTCCTACTGTTTTTGTTCTGTATATTTGTTGTGTAAACTTGAACTCTACACTGGCCTCATGCCTGAATAGCCTGTGGTTATTAGCCTGAATAGCCTGTTCACCCGTGGTGAACCGATACTATCCTTCAGCTGCGCACTGATCTCAGAGCCGCTGACAGAAAATTGTGAAAAACCAAAGGCCCTGCCAACCTTAAGGGATAACAAATGCTCCTATCCTCCTTTTCAACAAGCATCAGTGTTGCCAAAACTGCATTCTATAATGACAGAAAAAGCAGTCACTGACACTTATACATGTTTCTCTCAATCTTCCACAGGAAATGGCGCAAAAGGCTGGACACTGAGGCTAACAGGTAGCAGTCCTACTACATCTTTTCCTCTTTTCCTTATCCTGCTTGACCTATCAGCTGCCTTTGACACAATCACAGGATCCTCCTGTCCGCACTCTCACCAATGGGCATCTCGAGGAAAGAACTCCTGTGGGTCGAATCCTACCTTTCAGGGCGTTCCTAAAATATTTTGTTGTAAGGACAATTATCTTCCTCCCACTGCCTCTTCACATGGGTACCCCCAAGGCTCAGTGCTAGGGCCCTCCTCTTTACAATCTACACCACCTCATTGGGGCCAATCATTCTCTCGCACGGCTTCTCTTACCACTGTTATGCAGACGATACACACCTATCTAACCTATCCTTCCTGCCAGGCGACCCCACCGTCTCGGCGCAGATCACGGACTGTCTCTGGGACATATCTACATGGATGAAGGCCTGCCACCTTCAACTAAACCTCTAAGACTGAACTCTTGGTCATTCCAGCCAAGCAATCTATCCACCATAACATCAAACTACAAAATCCTTAACCACTCCTCAACCATCACTCCAACCAGGATGGTGAGAAACTTGGGTGTCATGATTGTTGACCAACTGTCCTTTTCAGACCATGTTGCTGCTGTCTCTCAGTCATGCCGCTTTGCTCTAAACATCAGAAAAATCAGGCCCTACCTCACTCAGTACGCCACCCAGCCTCTGGTACAGGCCATGGTTATCACTCGCCTTGACTACTGCAACGCCCTCCTAGCAGGTCTTCCAGCTTGTGCGGTGAAACCCCTACAAATGGTTCAGAACACAGCAGCGCATCTGGTTTTTGATCAGCCCAAAAGGACTCATGTCTCTCCATTACTCAGTGACCTGCACTGGCTGCCTGTGGCTTCCAGAATCTAATCGAAGTCACTAATGCTGCATACAGAGCTACTACTGGGTCTGCACCATCTACCTAAACTCCATAATCCAAGCCTACGTTCCTTCTGGGCCGCTGTGCTTCTCCAACAAACGCCGCCTGACTCTGCCATCTCTTCACACAAAGCGACCTCAGTCCCTGTTCTCATCTGTGATACCGCGATGGTGGAACGAGCTACCGCACGCCATCAGAGCGTTCAGGCGCAGTCAAACCAATGCAGCAGCAGCTAGGGCTGGACCCGAATGTTCAATCGTTGGGTACAAGTTTGATTTTCAATTTTAAGAATATTGAGGTTTTTTTCACAGCCTGACCTCCGCTCACAGCAGTGAACGTAACGCTCCAGTTCTCCTCAAAGGAAAAACCTCAGCTGTGTGGGAGCTTAAACTGAGTGACGACAGCTGCAGTGCGGCAGGTATAGCATTTTATTAATTTTACAGCTGCTTAATTTCATTACAGATTAAAACAGTCAAATAGTCTACATTTTAAAGTTAATCATTAAACTGTAGGCTGTAACGAACAAACAACATAATGAACAACATTGGCTCCCTGTTCGGGTTAGAGCAGATTTCAAGGTTTTGTTATTAACATACAAAATAGTGAATGGTCTTGCACCATTATATCTGTCTGATCTTTTAAATTCTTATGTGCCCACACGATTGCTGTGCTCCCACGGGACAGGACTTCTGACTGTACCAAAGGTTAGGAAGAAAACGGTTGGTGAGCTGAGCCTTTTCGCTTTCGATGACTCAACATTATGGAACAGGCTTCCAGCAGAAATTAGGCTGGCATGTTCAATTGAGGTTTTAAATCTAAGCTTAAGACCTACTTATTCACTGCTGCTTACGAGTCCTAAATGTTCAGTTATCTTTGATGTTTTTGTATAGTGGTATTTACTTTTTACTGTCTCGATTTACTGCGAGGGACTGGCAACCTATCTGGAGTGTACCCCGCCTTTTTCGCCACTGTGCGCTGGGTGGGATGGATGTCTCGATTTTAAATTTTTACTGTACTGTTTGTATTTTAACTATATTCTTTTTGTAAAGCACTTTGATTGAAAGCGCTCTATAAATAAAGTTATTATTATTATTATTATTATTATAACTGATTTAAGTAATTATATTAGGCCGGTTGAATAAGGCTAAACGTATTCTGCTCTGGACTCTCAGCTCAGCTACGTTTCTTCTACCGACCTACGTTTCTTCTGCTGTTCTGCTTCTATCTATTCAATAAATAGCTGCAGTTCACGAAAATGAAATGAGCTTGTGGCAAAGAGACTTGTGGTTTTTGAACCAGGGGTTTATGCTCACAATACACCAGCACCACCCACCACACAACCCACACCACACTTTATGTGAAAAGGATTGCTGAATGATATTTAGAACAGAAGAATGGGAGTGCTGCTCTGAAGAGGAAGAGGCGGCTAGAAGGAGCACATCAGGCTCTAATTTGTTAATGGTATTAAGTGGGTCTATTAAATTATCAATAATCATAACCATTTGTGCATTACAATGAGTTCAACAGTTTGCTGTAGCAGGTCAAACATTGTTATTTAATGTCCCGCCCCATACAGGCTGTGATTGGTTGGTTCACTAAAAGTGACTTTATGAAAAACATGTTTGAACAAAGGTCACCTGATGTGACTAAGTGACCTGGAACCAAACCCAAACCTTCTTCATCTTATCCCTACTTTTCTTCTATCTTCAGATGCAGAGGACCTTTTTTAACCTTTATTTACTCAGGGAGCTTCACTGAGAGCAGAACCTCATTTGCAGGAAGGTCCTGATCTCATTCACACTGTTACACATTCACACCTGGAAGCTGACAGGTACAACTGCAGCCTGGTCTGCTGGCCACTGAGCAGCTCTACTGGAGCGGTTGGAGATTTGGGCCTTGGCAGAAGGTTATAAGACTTTGTGAGAAAATAAATGGGGAAGTAAGATAATAACCACAAAGACATTTCTATCAGCCTCTGAGCTGCAGAGTCAGTCGGTGTCTTCATCAGCTGCAGTTTGATCATCTGAACAAGAAGAAAGTTTAATCAGCTCATTAAAAACCTAAGGATGGCAGTTTGGGACAAAAAGGTTCTCTGGGGCTTTCTGTTAACGCTGACTGGTAAGATGTGGACTTTGTTATGTTAACGTTTTTAACACATCTATAGATTTTTTAACAGTTTCATTTTTTCGCATCAAACTGATTAAATCCAGAAACTTTTCTGCTCCTGAAGTTGCAGCACTTAAACAATTTTAATGCATCTTTTCTAACTCAGCCGTCATCACTGTGCTGTTTTCCAGCTGCTGTGGGTCAGAGTGTGAACTATCCAGCTCCTGTTTGTGCTGTGACAGGATCGACCGTCACCCTCCCCTGCACCTTCACACCTCTGAAGTTTTTCATTCAGGATGGAAGAGCAGTTTCTACAGAGATCATCAGAGTCATCTGGTGCCAGAATGATGATTTTTGTCAGTTCCCCGGCCCGTCTGTGTTTGACAGCAGCTCAGAAAACAACAACCCTCGTTACAAATACCTGGGAGACAAGAAGGGAAACTGCACTTTACAGATCACAGATGTGCAGAAGGAAGACGAGGGAAGACTTCGCTTCAGAATGGAGGCTGATGACAGCAGAGCTCATTTTACTGGACAACCAGGAGTGAGAGTCTCAGTCACTGGTAAGAGAATCACAACGGTTAATATTAATAATTATTTATATTTAGTTCAACCTTTATGTAGCGCTGAGCCAGAAACAGCCTGTTCCCCTTTAGTTACAAACAGTCACAGCTAAAAGCTGCGTTTTGGACTCATCAAGAAGGAGTCCATCATCACTTCCTGTGTCCCCAGTGTAGATGTGTTCAGGACGGGACTCTAATCAGCATGGAGCGTCTGAGGTTATAACAGCTTCATGTGTGATGGCGGATCATCGACATTCGAGGCCACGCACTAACAAAAACTCACAGATAGCACCGGGGCGCTGGAAGTCAGTCGCAGCTGGAGGTGCTGAGAGGAAGTCAGCCTAAATAATGACGCAATAAAAGCTGTCCGACATTAATACTTTTTGTTTTGTTGCTAAACATGAACTCTTAGTGTTGAAGCAGCCAAAGCAATTAAATTAAAAACACTGAACTAATGTATAAAAACTATAAAGAGAGGATGAAGGATGGATGCGGTCAGAGATTTGATCCACATCCAGGTTATTATAATATTAGATTATTATAATAAAGGACAGTGAGGTTAAACTCTGCTTCATACAGAGGAGTGTGTTTGCTGATGGACGTCCACATGAGACAGCTGTCAGTCTGTTTGTCACCTGTTACTACACTCCATGATAAACCACATAATTATACAACGTGACAATCACACTCAGAACCATGTCGGCCTACTCGTATTAATTAATTAATTTTACATTTACATTTACATTTACTCATTTGGCAGACGCTTTTATCCAAAGCGACTTACATTTGAGGAACAACTTACAAGTATCAACAGAGCATCAAATACAGATCTAACAACTGACAATACATACTAGTAAGAGCAGCAATAAATCCTAGTAAGAGCTCATAGTACATATCACATCAATGGGTAAATATAGGGAAGGAAGTAAGAGTTAACAGAAAGTGCAATCAGAACAAAAAGTGCAGTCAATACAAGATAATTATAGGGATAGAAGAAGAAGAGCACAGGAAGTGCATGTTAGAGGTTAGTTAGTTAGAGGTGTTATAAGAGGAAGTGTTCTCGGAAGAGATGAGTTTTCAAGAGCTTCTTGAAGTCAGAGAGGGACGCCCCTGCTCTGATGGCGTGTGGTAGCTCGTTCCACCATCGTGGTGTCACCGATCGCGAACAACCGGGACTGGGATCGCTTTGTGTGAAGGGCTGGCAGAGCCAGGCGCCGTTCATTGGAGGAGCGTAGAGGCCGAGAAGGAACGTAGGTTTGTATAATGGAGTTTAGGTAGATGGTGCAGACCCAGTGGTCACTCTGTATGCAAGCATTAGTGACTTGAATTTAATTCTGGAGGCCACGGGAAGCCAGTGAAGGTCACTGAGTAATGGAGTGACATGAGTCCTTTTGGGCTGATCAAAAACCAGACGCGCTGCTGCGTTCTGAACCATTTGTAAGGGTTTTACAGCACAAGCTGTAAAAACTAATTAATTATTAATATTATTAGTGGTACTGAGGGTTATTAATTAATAACCCTCAGTACCCACTTCCCCGCACCATTAGATAGCACAAGTTTTCATCATCAGTGCCTTAAAACTGCAGCAAAAATTAGAAGTTGATCAGATTCTTTCTGTTGGAGTTTGTTAAAGTACGGAGTCTGTAAAGAGCAATAAATAGGACCAAACTGCACTGAATGGAAATGGCTGACTTCCTGTTGGCCTTATGCAAAGTCCTTACAGGGAAGTCCCGCCACTCGGCCGCCATCTTGGCAACGCCTCTGTGCAGCTGTTTTGGACTAACAAGACCAGGCTCCTGTCTGAATGAATGGAGAAAGAGCCAGAGCTGCACTTCCTCTGGTCACCGGGACATAAAAACTACATGAAGAGAATCAGCAGGAAAATCTGACAAAAATGGCTAAAAAAGTTTGACGACTTTGCCCCAAAATTAGGTTTAAAAAGCGTTTTTCCCGACTGGTTCTACTTCTACTACGCATGCGCAGCTTTGGCAGTTAAAAGCAGACTATTGGCTTTCTAGCAGGAGGGGCGGGACAACCGCCATCTTTGCCGTTACAGGCTTTCCCCATACAGTTGTACTGAGCGGCGTGTCTCCTCTAAAATGGTTTATGGTATAGCCCCAAGAGGCTACTTGTGCTTCTTGGGATGATACTTGTGCAACAAAGGTTTTGTGCATCTAAGTCAAACAGGGTCGTTGAAGGGACACTTCCTGTTGCCAGATGCTATCATGTCTTAATTAGGTGCAGATTTGAGCATTTACACTTACGTCAAAACAACTTCCTGTTTCATTTCCTGTTTCATGGTCATCAATTTTCAATCATCGATGATTAAAGTTGCACATTCAAACTGAAATGGCTGACTTGATGTAGGGTATCGCTCCAAGAGGCTTGTTTAGAAATCTGGACATGATGATCAGCCACAAAAATTTTGTACATTTTAGGAGTCGTGTGTAGCTGCAGTACCGGAGGCTGTGGTTTCAGGGCCGCAGTCCAAGGACCGGAACTGCATTTCTAGGACGCTTGTTTACTTTGATACTGCCAGCTGGCTGGCTGTGTTTCTCTAGTCAGCCCCTCGAAGCCACAACCAGTGTCTGCCTAAACTTAAGTTATTGATAATATGCATGTGGACCGGTTAACCCTGCAGCTACTAGCACACAGAGTGAACCTCCTTCCTTTTATATGAAAATGTAAATGCTCCGTATTTGTATAGCACATTTTCATTTTTTCGACACCCCATAGCGCTTTTACACTACATCTGCATTCACCATTCACACACCAGGGGCAATTCGGGGTTCAGTCTCTTGCCCAAGGACACTTCAACATTGAACCGCCGACCTTCCGATTAAGGGGCAACCTGCTCTACCTCCTGAGCACAGACTGTATGTAAGAAATGGTCGTCACGCCATGTTTCATGCTCTTAATAATAATTTACTGCTCCTGATACTAACAATAATAAAAACCAGACCAACAAGCAGGGATCCACGGGGTCCAAAAGTATTCGTTTCAGCACTACAAAAACTCAGAGTGACTTTAAATGGTGATTTCAAACATCACTTTGATCAAAACGATGAACTGAAAAGAACTTTAATAATAAATGTATTTTAAACTCATTCAGATGCTCAGATGCAGATAAACAGCTCCAGAGGAGACAGTCAGCTGAGAATTGGTGAAAACATCACTCTGTTCTGCACTGCACTCTGTACCTTCCACCACCTGGAGGTCACCTGGTTCAGAGATGGCCACGCCCTCTCAGAGTCTGGCCCCGCCCTCCACCTCATCCCTCTGACTGTAACGGATTCTGGGAAGTACACCTGTAGTTTGAAGGCCAGGCCCAGCAGCCTCTCCCTGCCGTACAGCCTGAAGGTGAAGGAAGAAGGTTTGTTTGCTCAGTTTTTATCTGGTTAAATGTAAATGTGCTATTTACAGTTACTGAACACAGAAACCTGATCCTGGATTTTACACGGAGATGGAAATGACAGCTGCTACAGTTAATGCTGTAGCAGCTCCGTAATTTGTTCCTGCTGAAAACAGCATCGGAGTTGCTCAAAAGCGAAGAAGAAATGGTTCGCGTTTGTGCCGTTCTGAATTCCGCAAACCATTTCTTCTTCACCTGTGAGCTCCAATCATCACTCTTCACATATTACGCTCCTCTCACCTGCACACTGCTATTTACCTTTTTCCGGCAACAACAAAATGCGTTCCCACGGGACTTCAGCGCGAGACTACAGCTCGCCGTCTAAAACAGGGGTTCCCAAAACTTTCAGCCCACGACCCCCAAAGTAACGGTGCAAGTGACTCGCGACCCCCCACTATAAACGTATATAAACATTGCGCGCAACCGCGCACGCACTCTAGGTGTATCCAAACACCCAAGCATATTGACAACACAAAATAACAACTGATTCTGTCGCTAATATGTCGTAAATCTGTCACAATGACCTCAGGGGTCAGAGTGGTCCAAGAAAATCAGAAGAGCTGTTCCCTTTTTATTTATTAGCTTGGTTTTATTTTAAATTTAGCCACTAGTTTTATCTTGTGTTACAATCATGGCTAACATATGCTATTTCTAATCGTTTTTAAAATTTTTATTTTATTTCTGGAAATCAACTTGCGACCCCCCCCTCTCTGGCTCGCGACCCCCCTTGGGGTCCCGACCCCCACTTTGGGAATCACTGGTCTAAAACACTGTTTCGGTGAATTTACACAATGGCTAAGTTGCTAAACGCATCTTGTTGTCATGTAAGAGCCCTGCTCATGTTGGACAGACATTTTAATTGCATTTTGTGTCTGTTCAGAGGCACAAAGACACTCTTTATGTAAATGCCCCCATAACTGCTGTTTTAGCTACGTGGGAGCTCTGGACATCAGCTGTAGCAGCTCCGTGTTGAAGCACCAATCCGGCTCGTTTTTTTTTTATAGACAGAACTCACAAAGGTAAAGGATCAAGATTAACTTAATAATTGCCCCGAGTTCTACATTAACTAACAGACTACATGCAGCACCTTTGAGCCTGGTGCTTCACTTTGTGCTCAGATTCTGACCTTTTTAAAAATGTTTTATGAAACACTTCTTTCTTTTTTTTTTAACGCCAACCTGATCAAATCCAGAAAAATGATGGTGAAGTTGCAAGAAACTGTTCTGTTCTTATCTGTTTCAGTAATGAAGGTCAAGTTCACTGCCGTCACTCTGCATTTTCTAAATAAACGTCTTTTCTCGCTGAACTCAGCCTCCATCTCTGCGCCGTGTTGTTTCAGGTGCTGTTGGTGTTGGTGTGAACTATCCAGCTCCTGTTTGTGCTGTGACAGGATCGACCGTCACCCTCCCCTGCACCTTCACACCTCTGAAGTTTTTCATTCAGAACGGAAGAGCAGTTTCTATCCAGATCATCAGAGTCATCTGGTGCCGGAACTATGATTATTGTCAGTTCCCCGCCCCGTCTGTGTACAACAGCAGCTCAGAAAACAACAACCCTCGTTACAAATACCTGGGAGACAAGAAGGGAAACTGCACTTTACAGATCACAGATGTGCAGAAGGAAGACGAGGGAAGACTTCGCTTCAGAATGGAGGATGATGACAGCAGAGCTCATTTTACTGGACCTCCAGGAGTGAGAGTCACAGTCAGTGGTAAGTAATAATATTACACATCCAGCACAACGTAGACCCGACTGCTGAACGGCCACAAGCTAGAGTGAATATACTGTCGACCTACCAGGAGGTTTTGGTAATTTAGCCTGTAGTTATTAATTTAATTCTCATCAGAGCTCCAAGTGAAAAGTTCTGTTTATTTTATTACACTAAATAAGGTATTTTTTTTCTTTGAGGGGTGACTGATGTGAATTTTAATTTCAGTTATCTTGTATTATAAAAGAACAGAATAATAATTGAATCATGTAACGTGACTTCTGATGCCATTTAAACCCTACAGCCCAACAGCTGTAATGAGGAAGCAAACCCACCTGCAGCTTCAGGGGCAGCGACACATGAAACATGCAAAGTCTTTAGAAACAGAAATACAAGATCGCTGACTGACACTGAATTTAGAGACAATTTAAATAAGCTTCTGTGCTTCAAACTATCAACGTGACTGGCAAAGCGTCTCCTTCAGTGTCAGAGACTCAGTGAGCGAAGCCACAGAGGAAAGAGTCTGTGGTCACTGCTCGACAGCCGAGGCAGAGCCACTTCCTCTGAAGAGCAAAACCCAACAGTCTGTGGCTGCATGTCGCAACCTGAGACACATCCAGAGAAGGTTAAAGTCAAGGGCTGCTGGACTTGGTAGAAGATGCCTGAAGACGTTTCGTCCGTCCTCTGAGAGACTTCTTCAGTTCTGACTGACAGGCAGGGAAACTCAGCTGTTTGACCTCCGGGGTCGTTGGCTAGGATCGTCGATACCGCCGGTTCGTTAGTGATCCTGTGGTGACGACAGCCGTCACGGTCGTTAGAGCCGCCTGAGGCCGAGTCTGAACGACCACCTTTGGCGTCTTCACATGAGGCCGAGAGGAAACGCTTGTTCAGCTCAGAGACACGTAGTCTCATCATCTCTGAACGTGACGAATAATTATCTGGACGTGACCTGTCACACAGACACACAGAGTTAAATGCTTTTAAAACGTTCACGCTTATAGAGCTGTTGGATTTGAATTCATTCATCAAACCTGAGAAACAGTGAGTGTTTCAGAGAGACAGATCGGTTCAGTTCCTGTGCAGCAGCAGATGCTGCATGAAGACGTCTGAACAGAAATGTGCTGTCACACTTTTTTGCAGAAGCTGAACACGTGTTTACGCTGGCTTCCTGTCCATCACACATTGATTTTAAAACACTGCTGTTGTAGAGCCCGATGGAATCAGTTTTACTTTCCTCCAGATTCTGTTTCATTTGACGTCTAATCATCTTTTGTTTCGTCCAACCAACAAACAAAACCCAAAAATGTTCAGTTTACTGTCAGAGAAGACAAGGAAACGCAGCAAATCTGCACATTCAGAGCTTGAAAAGCAAGCAAGTTATCAGTGACTTTAAATGTTGACTTTGAGCTCTAACAAGAGTTAAACATCTCTTTGATCAAACCGATGAACTGAAAAGGACTTTAATAATAATGTATTTTAAACTCATTCAGATGCTCAGATGCAGATAAACAGCTCCAGAGGAGACGGAGAGCTGAGAAGAGGTGAAAACATCACTCTGTTCTGCACTGCACTCTGTACCTTCCACCACCTGGAGGTCACCTGGTTCAGAGATGGCCACGCCCTCTCAGAGTCTGGCCCCGCCCTCCAGCTCGGTCCTCTGACTGCAGGGGATTCTGGGAAGTACACCTGTGGTTTAAAGACCATCAGCAGCCTCTCCCTGCCGTACAGCCTGCAGCTGGAGGAAGAAGGTTTGTTTGCTCAGTTTTCTCTGTGGTAGAAAAATTTTATACTCAGAGTTACTTATGTGACCATCCTACAGGTTTATGTTACAGTTTGAGTTATTTAAATCTAGTTTGAGACGTCAGACATCATTTTCTTCAGCACTGAGTTTTCTAAAGAGCAGAAGTTTTCCTGTTGGAAAAGAAGAGCATTGTCTTCTAGCAAGTCGGCCCGAGTGGGACGGGACGCCGCTACATCAGTATGGGTGTGCGGCGTCCGTGACACGGGCTTCGTCCTGCCTCTATCCCCCATGCTGGGTGCGCCTCGGACCGCAACACGCCAGCTGAGCGCTCAGCCCTGGCTCACGCTGCTCATTCTGCTCGTTGTTTTACGGTGAAC
>JALXJV020000292.1:0-12128 GCA_024633595.2 Lepomis macrochirus
GCCGGGCTGGGGGCCGAACAGAAACGTGGCGCCGCTGTAGTCGGCGTATTTATACCGATAACAAAGACAACACAACAGCTTGAAACGTCCTGTTCCAGCGTGCCGGCTGTGGCTTTTCACACAGACATCGTCCCGCCTCTGTTACTACCAACATTCTTGGCTCAGAGACGGATCAAACTGGACCCCCCCTTTCTATGAGGTGCCCCTAGGGACATTATTCAGAATTACCATGCATATACATGTACTTTTCCTCTCACATACACATATGAAACCAAATTCATTCACATACTATAGTGAAAAGCTTACATACGTACAAGTAAAATGCTTTTACACACATAACTGAAACGCTCTCACACACACAACTGAAAATATTACGCTCACACACACAACTGAAAAGCTCACACACATACAAGTGAAATGCTTTTACATACACTACTGAAACGCTCTCATAGACACAACTGAAACGCTCACACACACACATGCGAAACGCTCTCATAGACACAACTGAAACGCTCTCACACACACAACTGAAACGCTCACACACACACATGTGAAACGCTCTCATAGACACAACTGAAACGCTCTCACACACACAACTGAAACGCTCACACACACATGTGAAACGCTCTCATAGACACAACTGAAACGCTCTCACACACACAACTGAAACGCTCACACACACACATGTGAAACGCTCTCATAGACACAACTGAAACGCTCTCACACACACAACTGAAACGCTCACACAACACACATGTGAAACGCTCTCATAGACACAACTGAAACGCCTCTCACACACACAACTGAAACGCCTCACACACACACATGTGAAACGCTCTCATAGACACAACTGAAACGCTCTCACACACACAACTGAAACGCTCACACACACACATGTGAAACGCTCTCATAGACACAACTGAAACGCTCTCACACACACAACTGAAACGCTCACACACACACATGTGAAACGCCTCATAGACACAACTGAAACGGCTCTCACACACACACAACTGAAACGCTCACACACACACATGTGAAACGCTCTCATAGACACAACTGAAACGCTCTCACACACACAACTGAAACGCTCACACACACACATGTGAAACGCTCTCACACACACAACTGAAATGCTCACACACACAACTGAAACGCTCTCACACACACAACTGAAATGCTCACACACACAACTGAAACGCTCACACGCACACACACACGTGAAATGTTCTCACACACACAACTGAAACGCTCTCACACACTCAAGTAAAATGTATGCTGTATAAAAGCATTTCAGTATGTTGTATGAGAGGATTTCAGTTGAACAGGAAGGCATTTCAGTTAAACAGGAAGGCATTTCAGTTAAACAGGAAGTTGTTTAAATAAAAGCACACGTCTCACAATTGGGACTTCCTGGTTAAATAAAGGAATATAATTCAAGCTGAACTGTTGATCGTACAACAGCATTATGTTTATTGCTTCTGACAAGCATCGGGCGATAGTTTAATTTCTTCAAAAGTATATGCTCAATTTCAAACTAATCAGATGGGTCGGCCTTAGCCCACTGCTAGTTATCAAATGCCAGCACACCAGCGCAAAGGGGTCGTAGCCAATTCTGTGGTCTGGTCACTGCCACACAAACCACTGGTCTCTACCACTAGGGGCGTTAAAGATACTGGTCTCTGCCACACAGACCACTGGTTTCTACCACTAGGGGCGTTAAAGATACTGGTCTCTGCCACGCAGACCACTGGTCTCTACCACTAGGGGCGTTAAAGATACTGGTCGCTGCCACACTGACCTTTGGCTGCAGTTGGTTATATCTACTGTAATACATCTTTATCATAAGTTTTGTTAAATATACTATGTTATCGATTATGCCTACTCTTATTGTTGCACTATATATTAGCGGTTTGTGTGGTTATAGCCTATATACAGTAACAAATATATCTAGATCGTAATACTTTGTTAAATATAGCCTATTAATTTTTGATTAACTATATTCTTATTGTTAAAATCAGTCTAGCTTCAGTCTAACAGGTGACAACACTGGCCTCCTTCTTGAAGACAAGAACCAAAGATAGAGAGATGTATTACTATAGGTTAACCACACAAACTGCAATGTACAGTGCAACAATAAGAATATAGGCATAATCGATAATATTGTAGGCTATGTTTATCAAAGTATTGTGATTTAGATAGATGTAGCCTACTGTTTTGGCTACAACCACACAAACTCAATATACTGTAGGCCTACAGTGCATCAATAATATATAATATAGTATATTTTACAAAGTATTGTGATACAGAAAGATGTACACACTTTCATTCACCGGTGATAAGACAGGCCTTGTTATAGGCAAGGACTAAAGATAGACAGATGTAGGTTATTACTGTAGGTATAACCACGTAAACTGCAATATATAGTGCAACAATAAGAGTAGAGTAGACAATAAGAGTAGAGTAGACATAATCGATAATATATTATCAAAGAAATGATAAAGATGTATTACAGTCATAGACTGTATATTACAGTAGATATAACCAACTGCAATCAGTGGCAGTGACCACATCGACCAGTGTGGCAGCGACCACCGTCTTTAGTGCCCCTAGTGGCCGCGACCACACCGACCAGTGTGTCAGCAGTGGTCGCTGGGGCAGTGACGAGTGGTCTGTGAGGCAGCAACCCAAGACTGTGGAGCCTCGTCTCATGCCCTCTCTCGCCAAATTAAAAGATGAATTCTGGTGTCTTCTTCATACTTTGGTGTTTCTGAATTGAAAAATGGCAACCATACGAATAAAATACTATCTATTCATTTCCGGGCCATTAAAGCTTGTTTATAAACGTTTGATAACTTCACAGTAATTTATCGATTTTGTAGTCTTTTTCATCAACTTAGTTAGCCATTTAACTTTGGAAAGAATTGTTTAAGGTTTAAAACTTAAAATCTCCAGGCCTCAATTGTTTAGGTTGCATAGGGTATCTTTCCCTAAATAATGACATTTGTTCCTCCAAATGAAATTAAATAAGATCTTATCTAATTCTTTGTATATTTCAGTAGGCATTTCCAGTGATAAGGATACATAGATATGGACATTCCCTCAGTATTAGATATTAGAACTCTACCATTCAGTGAAAGATGCCTCATCCACCACTTGCTGAATTATTGCAGAATTATTGCAGAGTTTTTCATTCTTATCACACACAGGTATGTAACTGGGTTCTTCACAGGGATACCATTAACTTCTGATAGTTCACATTCCTTAAGTGGTAGCCTAATAAACAGATTTGTTCAAGTTCATTCTTAAGCCCGATACAGTAGAAAATTCCTCAACACATCTAATTGCTTTGATCCATTCCTCCCTTTTAGACAAAAAAATATTGTATCATCTGCCAGTTGAGAGAATTTAAATGATCTAAGGTCTCTTTAGGTCTACTTTGGAACCATAGACTGTATAAAAACTTGAAAAAACTTTTTAATGTGTACAGCCACAGTTTGTGTGACAAGGAACAGAAAGGAGCCATCCCTTAGAGACTGTGGCAGAGACCAGTGGTCAGTGCGCCAGCAAGGCAGCGACCAGTGGTTGGTGTGGCAGAGACCAGTATTTTAAGCCCCTAGTGGTAGAGACCAGTGGTCTGCGAGGCAGCCGACCAGTATCTTTAAGCTCTAGTGGTAGAGACCAGTGGTCTGTGTGGCAGCGACCAGTATCTTTAGCCTCTAGTGGTAGAGACCAGTGGTCTGCGAGGCAGCCACCAGTATCTTTAGCCTCTAGTGGTAGAGACCAGTGGTCTGTGTGGCAGCGACCAGTATCTTTAGAGCCCCTAGTGGTAGAGACCAGTGGTCTGCGAGGCAGCGACCAGTATCTTTAGAGCCCCTAGTGGTAGAGACCAGTGGTCTGTGTGGCAGCGACCAGTATCTTTAAGCCCCTAGTGGTAGAGACCAGTGGTCTGCGTGGCAGAGACCAGTATCTTTAGAGCCCCTAGTGGTAGAAACCAGTGGTCTGAGTGGCAGAGACCAGTATCTTTAGAGCCCCTAGTGGTAGAGACCAGTGGTTTGTGTGGCAGTGACCAGACCACAGAATTGGCTACGACCCCTTTGCGCTGGTGTGCTGGCATTTGATAACTAGCAGTGGGCTAAGGCCGACCCATCTGATTAGTTTGAAATTGAGCATATACTTTTGAAGAAATTAAGCTATGCGCCGATGCTTGTCAGAAGCAATAAACATAATGCTGTTGTACGATCAACAGTTGTTCGCTTGAATTATATTCCTTTATTTAACCAGGAAGTCCCAATTGTGAGACGTGTGCTTTTATTTAAACAACTTCCTGTTCAACTGAAATGCCTTCCTGTTCAACTGAAATCCTCTCATACAACATACTGAAATGCTTTTATACAACATACATTTTACTTGAGTGTGTGAGAGCGTTTCAGTTGTGTGTGTGAGAACATTTCACGTGTGTGTGTGCATGTGAGCGTTTCAGTTGTGTGTGTGAGAGCGTTTCACATGTTTCTATGAGAGCGTTTCACATGTTTCTATGAGAGCGTTTCACATGTGTGTGTGTGAGCGTTTCAGTTGTGTGTGTGAGAGCGTTTCAGTTGTGTCTATGAGAGCGTTTCACATGTGTGTGTGTGAGCGTTTCAGTTGTGTCTATGAGAGCGTTTCGCATGTGTGTGTGTGAGCGTTTCAGTTGTGTCTATGAGAGCGTTTCAGTTGTGTGTGAGCGTAATATTTTCAGTTATGTGTGTGAGAGCGTTTCAGTAGTGTATGTAAAAGCATTTCACTTGTATGTGTGAGAGCTTTTCAGTTGTGTGTGAGCGTAATATTTTCAGTTGTGTGTGTGAGAGCGTTTCAGTAGTGTATGTAAAAGCATTTTACTTGTACGTATGTAAGCTTTTCACTATAGTATGTGAATGAGTTTGGTTTCATATGTGTATGTGAGAGGAAAAGTACATGTATATGCATGGTAATTCTGAATAATGTCCCTAGGGGCACCTCATACCTTTCCGGCTCTGTACCTTTCACACAGCGCAGCGAGCCGCCGTATTGGCGTAATAATCCCGGAGAATTGGGCGATGTGAAAGCCGCTACCGGTTGCTAATTTGGATTATTGTTTCTAACGTGCACTCGATGTCGAGTCTTTTTCAAAAGTTTGCAGTTTAAGGCGTTTGTTTCCTGCGTCCTTACAGCCTCCACTTCCAATAAATAATGTCAAATAAAGTAAAATAACATAATCCGAGTTCAGTTAAAAACCTTTGCTCCTCTTCTTAAGTTAACAACAGCTGTTTGCACCCGTGCAGGAATTTAAATTACCTAACATAATGCAGTATCATGCCGCCTGTGGCCTGGAGGAAAACATCCCATTTGGCTCTTACACCTAATTTGAATATTTACTCTGCAATAATTTTGTGACTGCATTTCCTTTAGATGTTTCTCTTTTTTTGATGTTGTGATATAGGTCTTAAAAAGTGGTCTTAAAAAGGCTTAAATTTGACTTGGTGAAACCTGCAGAAACCCTGAAAAGGCAGCGGTAAAAAGCAGCAGCAGTAATCCACCCAGGACACGTTTAATCCAACATCCAACACGCTGAAACGGACACCACGCGGATTCTCTCCATCGCTTTGTCCTGTTGTGTTTGCACTCAGTCGTGAGACATCAACGCTCACGAACGGCCTACGAGCAGGAAGCTTCAGGCAGACAGACAGCGAGGGGAGCCTCTTAATAATTGAGCAAACAGCTTTGGAGTATTAGCTTTGATGTGTTAAAAGCGGGTTTAATTTTTTAAACACAGGCTTTGGAGAATCAGCGTCGCCGTTACAGAGCGCAGGCTTTGATGATGCAGAACAGATGATGCATTCAGGGCATTTCTGTTTTATCTCGCCTCAATCTGAGGTAACTGTCAGCAACCCAAATAATTAAGAATTGGCCTCAAACTTAAATAGAGAAACAGATTAGCCTTCGCAGTCCCAGTGGGATCGACTCTAAACACGATGTTTAATGAAAAGCTGGGTGAAATGGTTTTTACGAGCTTTTGGAAATTAATGATGTCTGTCAGTACAGACGGGGAGATCTGCCAACTGCTCGCGTTGCTTCTCATCTCACAGTGTCTGACGGAGATCCAAGTCTTACCTCTTTAACGAGCCCAGATCAGCCCACAGCCGCGGAACAACAAACAGAAATATGTGGACGTTAAAGGACGAATCCACTTTCAGATTCACCAGGACAAAGGAGTGAAATACCTCAACAACTGCAGGACGGGCTGACAGGAACTTTGCTGTTGATGGCTGGGTGAATCCTAATCGTTTTGGTGATCGGGACAAAGCTTTCATGCGAAGCTCACAAATTTACTAATTCTAAGTTAATTTACTGACCACGTTCCAGATGGGGGCCACTGAAAATCCTGGGGAGGCACCAAAAGCCATCACTGAATTTCAGGAATCCTATTATGCAGTATATAGAATAGTTGACAACTACGGTAAAATTTGATTTATTGTCAGGATTCATAGGTGAGAGCCCACACTACAAAAAGTAAAATCTTAGTCAGATTAATTATCTTAATTGAAGGCAAAATATATTTGTTTTCTGTCTGACAAGATATTTCTTCTTACCAGGCGGCTTTTATGTTAGAAAATTTCAGTTGTTTTTTTGGCCTTAAATAGCGAGTGATATATTCTTGTTCTGTTGGCAGATAATTTTGCTTATTTTAAGTAATATTTCCCCTATTTTAATGCTGTTTTTTCTTGTTTTTGAGAGCTCAGTTTTTGCAGTCCAAATGCAAGACACCGTGAGATAGGGCTGGACAATGAAACAATAATAATTATCGCGATATAATTTTTTCTCAATAACAATATAACAAACGTTCAATAAATAAACAATAAATTTTTGATTTGATTCACTTGAATCACACGAATTAGGACTGAAGTTTTTATTAAGATGTTTATTTTGTTGAGGAAGAAGGACAGAAAAAAAGCTTTTACTTAATTTTATTCGTGCAAATTTGTTGAAAGAGATTTTATTTGAGATTTTTATTTGATTTCCTGTCCGACAAAGCGGCGGATGGCCCAACAATTTCATCCACCTCCACCGAGTTACCCGCGGATGACGGCTGCTACTTTCATTCCTTGTGTGATACTGAAGTTTCTGTAGTGTCCGCTTCTGTGAAGCTTAAGGCCGATGTTCAACAAGAAGGCGAGGTACAGCGTTACGTGCAGACGAAGCATCAACTTCGTCAGACTGCTTTCCTCTTGGATGTCATGTGACCGGAGTGTAATCTTATTGTGATAATTATCGATATCAAAAGATATGAAAATTGTTATCGTGATAACATTATCGTCCGGCTCTACCGTGAGAGCAGATGTAGTTCAGCGATTTTAGTCCACAAAGGAACGATACGAAGCTTTACTGGCTGGAGGCAGGCTAAATCCAAACATGACAGGAAATCCAAATCACTCATTACACGACATAACAGAGTATTCCCTCCACATGACAAGGACTGAAGACACACAGCAAACATTTAAAACCAGGGAGTAACGAGCCGGGCGGGAGCAACACAGGTGACCGGGATCAGGACTAACGAGGCAGACAGACACTTACAGATGCAAAACACAAGACCGTACATCAACTGGAACTCAAAGAAGTAGTGGACAAGGCAGAGGAATTACTGGGGCAACAGACACAAGCAAACAGATCACAACCCTAACTTTAACAAACACATTCGGACTGAACGAGCGCTTCAAAGGTAACGGGAGGCTGCACTTTTCCTCTCTTGTACCAGGCAGGATACGCCGTTAAATCTCTTAGAGTCAGACTTCGGGTCTCGTTGTTTCCGTTAAATGAACTGAATGACTGAATCGTGGAGAATCGAACCTATTCACACGTTTAAACATTAATATTTGTATTAAGGATCTGAGCAGCTTACAAGCAGCTAAAGCGGCGACCCCGCGGGGTTTAAGAGGTTTTATACATCCAAAGAACTTCTATAAAAACCAGACCAGGCTTCTAATGGAGACCTGCAAACACCAGGCTGGTAAACAGGGTCAGCGGCTGTTTGGGACTCGGCTGTTAATTAAAGTTTTACGGCATGTAACTTTTTGGAGAGTAAATATTAGCCCAGATGTTACGTCACATCTAGCGTCTTTGGCATGCGAGAGATTTACATCTGGAGCAAACAATGGAGATCTCGGCTCACGCCATGTCAGTTCCATGAGCCGAACTCTTCTCATTCAGCTATGCCAAGGTGACGTCATGTTAATGCTTCGCTCACCGCTCGATTCGGCTGAGTCGAGACATAAACCGGACCTTTAACTGATTAACTCTGCAGACGTGATCAGAAACTGAGATGCCACA
Organism: Lepomis macrochirus; assembly: GCA_024633595.2. Taxonomy (NCBI): domain Eukaryota; kingdom Metazoa; phylum Chordata; class Actinopteri; order Centrarchiformes; family Centrarchidae; genus Lepomis; species Lepomis macrochirus. Next base: position 8,347 of record JALXJV020000292.1, read on the forward strand.
GCTGAGGGCCTTCAGCATGAGAGCCAGACGGACTCACGTCACCCGGATCCCTCTTAGTAATACTGCTGATGAAGGAACTGAAGGATATTTTCTGTGGAATAAACCGCGACTGTAGACGGTTAATCATTCCTGGAGCTCCAGTTTGACCTCGGCGTCACCTCGCAGCTCTGCCTTTTCCCGGGCCGATTTCCCATCGTGCAGACTTCCACCCCCCATGTGAAACTGCTAAGCTGAGTAAACCGACCGGATCGACCCCTGCAGACATGAGGCCCAGTCTGCAGATCTCCCAGCTGAGTGGCCCACGGGGAGGCTATTTAAAGACCCCGCTGATCAGGCAAAACACGGCTGACAGAGCTTCATTAGCTTGTAGTGTCCCGTATCCTGCGACCGGTCTACAGTCTGAGCAGGAAGGTTTTGTTATGTTTATAATCAGGAGGCCACACAGCTTTGAGAAGAGGTGGATTCTTTTGAACTGCAAAGGCCTCAGGAAGCTTCACACAGAGTGATTTCTACCTTTCCCTCGTCGTATCCTCCCCGTCTCTCCAACGACTCCGTGTCTTTTGCATTCGTCTCATTCGGGGTTTCGTGCTCTGTTGTAAACAGGAAAAGTGACAGAAGTGGTTGTTTCAGAAAAAAAGTAACATGTCATCAAACCTAAATGACAAAATAGGTCATTTGTCAAATCCTGTGTTTTCAGTCCATCGACAGGCAACCGACCCTTAACCAGGTCACGTAAGCAGAGGTGGAAAGTAAAGAATCACATTTACTCGCCTTACTGTAATTGAGTAGTTTTTTGTGTCCTTGTTCTTTTTAAAGTTGTTTTTATAATCTGTAATTTTACTTTTACTTGAGTATGTTTCCTTTGAAGTATTGCACTTCGCCGTTACTAAGTAAAAAAAGAATTCACCTTCACGCCATCTCCTAAAGGCAAAATGTAAGGGGCTACAAATGCGTAATATGTGAATCACCTCCAGCCCAGACAGTAAGCGTAGTGGTAGGCTACAGTTTTGCAGTATAAACATCTTAAAACTGAAGCGCAGCCTTGCTGTTTTAGAGCTGTTAAAGTCCAGGAGTTTATAACTGTATTAAAATTAATTAATTTATCATTAAGGTGAAAATTAAGCTTAGGCCTATGTTATTAAAAAAAAATGATTACGCTAACGCCTATAAAGTCACATCCTGTTTGACTGTAGCCTATATAGGGATATGACTTCATATATAGTCCAGTGTTTCCCATTTTCCCAGTGCGACCCGCCAAATCGCAAAAGACTGCATTAAATAAGTAGAATAAAAAGGCCTATAAACAAGATATTAACTCAGTATAAATAAGTTATTTTAGGAGGTTAAAAAAGTAACTTTTACTCTGAGTAAATTTTAAATGAGCTAATTTTACTTTTACTTGAGTAGATTTTTTAGAACAGTAGCTTTTCTTGTACTTAAGTAAAAATTCATCAATGTACTTTTACTTAAGTACAATATTTTAGTACTCTTTCTACCTCTCCACATAAGTGACTTGACATTTAAAATGTGGTTTACGTTGTGAAACGCCGCAGTTTGGTTTAGAAAAACATCCTGGTTTGGGTCAAAGTGAGTACGTCACTTAAATCACATTAATAAACTCACGTGATGGAAGTCAATAACGATATTTAACTCAAAATAACATTTATTTTAAGGGTTAGAGATTCGAGGATTCGATGGGCGGAGCCTGATTCGACAGTCTCACAGTCGAATCCTCACAGAGCTGTTATGGTACGAGGTTTATACCATTTTGGCTACATGGGGGTGCTCCGTGTCTGATTTCACATAGAACTACAGGTTTTCTCCCACTAACTTAATGTACAGCCTAGTCTGATTTAAATACAGACATATGCTGTAATTAAACATGTGGAAAGAAAGAAGCTTTTAAATAATCTTTTTTAGAATGCTGTAAAACTTCAGTCTTTCTGGTTTTTATAGAATTTCACTGGATGTATAAAACCTCTTAAACCCCGCGGGGTCGCCGCTTTAGCTGCTTCCCAAGCTGCTCAGATCGTTAATACAAACATTATTGTTTAAACCAGTGGTTCTCAACCTTTTTTGGGCCAGCGCCCCCCTAACCACTATCCAGATCCCTTAACGCCCCCCCCCCCCAACCAAAAAACCAAAAAAGATGTTGACTACTTGCCCTGAATATATTTTGATTTTTTTATTGTAACCATTGTTATTAAAAACATGGAAAAGGTAACAAAAAAGCCAGGTGAAAAGTTATTATATTTAACTAATAAGTGAATGTTCCTCCCAGAAGCTGTGTATGAAGCAAAATACTGTTTTCTCATGGGGCACTTAGTGGGGGGGTCTGGGGTCCTCCCCAGAAGATTTTGAGCATTAAAGACTGAATTTCCTGCATTCTGGTGAAGATTTCTTCCCTAATTTCTGCCTTTTCTGCACCAATTTAGGGTGGAAATGTCTGAAAACTCAGGTGACAATTCAAAATATATAATTATAATAGAATACAATGTAGTGAGGCTCTCAGGCATTTTTTCTTGCTTTTAAATATTTTTCTCCTGTAGATCAACTTATTTAATATCATCCCTGCTGAGTCAACACACATGATTAAGTCTTACCTCCTCTTTTGTGGGGAAGTAACTTATTTAAATGTGTTTATGGCCCTTTTCATCTCAGTGATAAATGAATCCGTTTTAATTCAGTTACTGACCGACTTTAGCTCCTGTCAGTGTTTCCCACAGAATGACAGTGTAACTGTGCTGCAGCTGTACAGCTAACCTCGAAAACCCAGCTTTATTTTAACATTAACTCAGCTCTCTTCATTAGCTAGGCTCCTTACATGCTTACTAATAACTTCTATTAGCTGGGTCTCCGACATTGGCTGCGTTGTGCACCTGTGTTCACGAGGGAGAGAGAGAGAGAGGACGAGCGAGAGGATGAGCTCCATGGCGAGTCAGCTGCCTGCAGCTCTGCAGTCAAATACGATTTTAAATAGGCCTGGTGAATAAAATAAAAATAAAAAATAAATATGTCGCGGTCAGCGTTGATATTGTGGCGGACCGCCACAAATAACTGAACGTATGGGAAATACTTTAACTTATCTGCTCATGTTCAAAACTTTCTGCACATTCAGAATCTCTCCCACAGGTCTGTGTTCTCTGACATGTAAAGTAAAAAAGACGTTATAGGAGACTAACGTCATTTAAAGCCTATTTAAAGAGAATTCATAATATTTTACTGCATTATGTCGCTTCCCCTCGCCTCTGACAGACAAAACTGAATGAAAACGAAACTAACCGACACACCTGTGATCACACAGGAAGCTCACGATTAATTCAACACAGCTTAACTTCAGCACCTCTGATAAAGTGCTGCTAACAGTCCCCAACAGAGCGAGACAGGGCTTCAGTTTTTAACGTTACATTTTATAGCTGACTGAAACTACCTATATGTCCGCTTTGGCACAAACTGTCTGCAACTCACAGCGCGAGGAGGGTCGACAACAGTCGCTGGTGTCATGAACGAAGATGCTTTCAGGGTGAGTCCGACAGCCGAATATCCCTCATGTAAATGTGTAACAACTCGCGATAACAAGGCGTTCAGTATGAATTCTCGTAATTTAAAGTTTAATCTCGTATTGTTGTGAGTCTTAAGTGTAAACTCACCTTAGAATTTCCAACCAACAAACGCCCCCAAAAGCAGCTCAGCCCCTTTCTAAAATATTGCTTTCAGCTCCCCATCGTCCTTGGAACGCCTCTGAGGCGGTACCGCTCGTTGAGAAACACTGGTTTAAACCT
>JALXJV020000293.1:0-12116 GCA_024633595.2 Lepomis macrochirus
GCAGCAATCTGGCACGGTTACACACTGGTAACTTCTTCACATGATCCCATATTGCAACCTGCATCTCCTCATCAATGTTCATACCAAGTTCTTTCTGCTGATGTCGTAGCAACAGTGCACCGAGCGCGCCCCATCCTGGCGGTTATGTAGGCCACGGCGACCTTGTTGTCGAACAGCACGTGCTGGTCCCGCAGCAGAGGGGCGATGTGTCGGACCACCTTCCACACCGTGAGGAGCTCGAGCTTGTTTAAGTGGACAGGCATGTGGCCGTGCCTCAGACCGCCTACCCCCTGAGAGAGGCAGGTCCAACCCCAGCCCATCAGAGAGGAATCTGTGAAGACTGAGATATGGGACGTGACCCTGCCCAGGGGAACCTCGACCGACAGAGAGAGGGGCACCAGAGCCTCCACCGTCTCCTGAGAGAGCCACGCTCTAAGCAGTCCAGCGCCACACCCAGGTAGGTGAGCTTCTGGGAGGGAAGAGGAGAACTCTTCTTCCAGTTCACCGTGAAACAGAGGTGAGACAGGTGTGTGATGAGCTCGGCCGTCTGCACTACTGCCTGGTCCCGGGACAGTGATAGCAGCAGTGGCTGCTAGAGCCAGGGAGAAACTGAAAGGCAGGCGGTTCTACTGGTACTGGGCACCTGAAAGACATCAGCAGGAATTTCCTGTGTTTACGGATGACGGGAACGTAAAGTATGCATCCTTAGGTAGTTCAGTGTAGTATCTGCTACTCATGGATTTAACTGTAACAGTTATCTAATGTTGTGCATTTCACTCACAGTAGTTCAACGTGGCACCTGTATCCGCAAGGTAAAGGGTCAGGGACCTTCCACGTGGAGAGTATTGATTATTGGTTAGGAAATTTGACTTTTTAACCTCTTGTTTTGCAACCTGAGTGGTGTTGTACCCTTTTGTGGGGTTGACCTCTCACCGTGCAGACCCAAACATGTAATGTAACAGATGTTTGAACATGTCCTATATAAGCTATGTGTAATGAACAGAAAGGCAGAGTGGCGATTGGGCTGGGTCACTCTCCAAGCTGCTGCAGAGCTTGTAAAAGATGCTGAACTCTTTTGATTTAATAAACTTTTGAGATCAAGAACAGTGTCAAGCGGGTTTCTTCTCGACACCACAGAACTTGGCGCCCCAGATGGGACCGTGTTGTGCCTGAAGTCATCGTTCCTGCAGGCTCCGTCGACCTGACTCCCGCTCCAGAAGCTAGCACATATGGTGAGTTTTCTCATAAACTGTGGGCGTGGGTCAGTTTGAGTGTCTGTGTGAGAGCGTTGAAGGGTACACCGGTTCGATCCCATGTGAGTGTTTGCGGATGGATGTGTGAGAGGACTCCGTTCTAAATTTTGAGTGTGTTGTAGATGAAGCAATAAGTGTGTGTGAATATAGTGAAGAAAGATAGATAGAAGTAAAAGGAAGAAAAAGGAACAGCCTAGGTAACGGACAGTGAGCTGAAATAGCTTTGCAGACATTAAGAATATGGGCCCTCAGATTCTTATAACAGTAAGACAGATGAAATTGAGGCCACTGTAGTGTGAGACTAGGCTTTAGGGAAATAGGTAAATTGGAATAAGAAAAAAAAAAGAGTGCAACCCTGGCCAGGGTCATTCGGTTTGAGCAAATTTAGTAAGAGTAAGGAAGGATATAGTATAAGGTAAAGGAATAAGGAATAAAATAAGGATTAGGACGCCGCAGATTTGGACAAAAGCCCTTTGAAAAAAAGGCGATCTTAGATGGGCCGCAAATCCTGGAAAGGAACTAGGTGACTTTTCGGGTCCGTTCTGGGAACTGGGAGCTAGTAGAATAACGTTTGATTGAAGTTACCGCTCGCTTCATGTGTTGACGAACCATGTCCGAAGTAGCCTCTCATTAAATATCTACTAACTCGAGGTAGCATAAATTTAGGAATAATTAAGGAATAATTAAGGAATAATTAAGGAATAACTAAGGAATAACTACGAAATAATTAAGGAATAATTTAGGACATAGTTAAGGAATAATAAAGGAATAGTTAAGGAATAAGAGCGGCAGTAGCATGATTAGTGTGAATGAATGCATTATTGTTGACTGGAGAGCTACAGTGTGTGTGTGTGTGAGGAATAGGAGAGGCTGTAGTGTGTGTGTGAAGAGCTGTCTCTGCTCTACTGTGTGTGAGAGGGTGTGTAGAGGATGATTGTGTACATGTGAGATAATAGAAAAGGGGAACTTGGCCAAGGGGAGTTGTGTTATAAGATTTGTTAAGGTTACATTACTATAGAGTATTATATTATTATATTGATTGGTGCTGCTGTACGGATTGGGTTATTTCATAATCAACAGTTATTTTGTTTTAGCTTAAGTTACTTCTATATGTTACATGCATTTCATGTCGTTCAGTAATGTATTTGAATATTACATATTGGAGTTTTTTTGTGAGTGGGTTGTTTGGCTTGAAGTGGTGTTGGAATTTGGGTATTAAGATTATTGTGGGGATAAAACTTAAATTGGGTGCTTATTAGGCAGTAGTTGGCGCTGTGTGATTGCTAGATAACGAGTCTTCTGTGATTGCTCTGAAGTTGACAGATTCTTTTGGCATTTTATTAAAGGCTGTGAAGAAAAATAAACAAATAATAAGAAAAATAATTTACAATAAGTAACTATTAAAAGGTTGTCACAATGCGGAAAAATGACAATAAAACTATGAAAGTAATTACTCCGGTTGATGTAGTGCAGAAAAATAATCCTTTAGTTAATGGTATTGCAAAATTATCTGAAAATGGCATAAACGTTGGCCCAGTATTGAACAACCATGGCCAGTGGAAGGGACTCTTAACCCAGATGTAATTAAAATAATGCAAGTGCTTGTGTCCACATATAAGGTAGATCAAAATAAGGGGAAAAAGGGGAACGACGTAAAGAAAAAAGACAAAGAGAACTGGGTGATCTTAAATTATTTGAACATGAGGGACAAAAACTGATAACAGATATTCAAGATAAAAGGGACAGAGGTGAAGAGCAAATGGCAAAACAGGCAAAGATGACAGAAAAACTAATGACAGAAGTCAATACATCCTTCTCACATATGGATTCAGCAAAAAAAAACTTCCACCTTATGAGGAGGGGGCGGAGTTTAAGGATATCTATCCTCAGCTTCCAGTGATCACTCAGGAAGGTGACTATTGCATCAGAGATGAAGAGGAACAAATTATAGAAAGAGGACAAGCAGAAATGACTATAAAAAACTCAAAGGATGGATCAGTGTGTATCATCCTTGGAGAAGTCAATTAATCCAGAAGAAATAAGAGAAATATTCAAGGCTTAGATCAGACTTGCAGGGTCTTCCTCTATGTGAGGCAGGCATGGAGTATTGGACTGAGGGGTCTTGTTATCATGTGGGAGATAAATTGTGTGCTGGCTATGCAGTAGTAAAAGCCCAAGGAACTGGATTTGTTGTTGAGAAAGCTGAAGTTATACCACAGCCTGCGTCTGCACAGCTGGCGGAACTTGTGGGGTCAACAGAAGCATGTTTATTGGCTGATTCTGCATGAGCGCATAATGTATGTCATTTGTTTGGAGCAGTGTGGAAAGGTCAGGGATTTAAGAAAACGGATGGTTCTCCAATACAACATCATGCCCAAAAAATAAAACTGTTGCATGCTATGATGAGGCCCAAGGAGATAGCGATAGCTAAATGTGCAGCTCATAGAACAGATGTGTCAAGAGTGACACAAGGTAACAAAGCTGTTGATGAAGCTGCAAAAGCTGTCACAGGAGCTAACAAAGTGGGCAAGGTTCTTTTGGTCACTCATGGGATGGATTTGGAAGACAAAATTACGCTTAAGGAGGTGATTTTGATGCAGGAAGCTGCTCCTATGACAGATAAACAGTTATGGCTAGATCGAGGTGCTGTTAAGGATTCTAAGGGTCTTTGGAGAAATCACGAGGGGCTGCTAGAAGCGCCTCTGGACCTGTGAGGTCTGATGATTCAGGAAGCACATGGGTTAGCTCATGTTGCAAGGGGGGAGGTTTTTGGGACGTCTAACGCCTCATGAACTGGTCACAGGAAGAAGGAGCACAGTGCAACCTGGGGACAAGGTGTTCGTGAAGGTATTTAGGAGGAAGTGGTATAACGAACGCCGGGAAGGACCATTTGAAGTGGTTCGTAGTACAGGAACAGCTGTCCAAGTTAAAGGGTCTCCAACGTGGTATCATTTATCACATTGTGTTAAAGCGCCTAGTGAAGAGGTTCCACTCGTGGACAGCCAAAATGTTGAAGGCTCAAGAGAGCCAGATGATAATATCCAGAACCAAAACCCAGAGGGAGATGTTGTCCGTTCAGTAGGACAATGATGATGATCATGTGTACTCTTCTGATAATGCCAGATATGACCCGGCAATTGATGGGCAGGAAAGAAGATTTGGGGTCATTGACTTTCAATATGTCCCAGAAACAGCGAGGCCTATTTCAGTGGAATGTGAAGCCGCAGAGGTCACCAAGGGCTGTACCTCTGTCACAAGAGAAACCAGTGTTCCACTTAGACAAAACAGCCCCAGGCCAGTTAGGAAAAGAGTCAGACCAAAACGTTACGAAAACTAAGATTGAAGTACCTCTTGGAGAGTCAGCAGCTCAGCTCCCCTCAACAGTCTCTAAAAATATAAATGTAACACTTTTGACTAAGGTGGCGGCTCAGATGGTTTCCCCGACGCAGACTTCATTGTCTACTGTGGTGAAGGTTAAGTTTGGAGGTTTGGCATATCTTCTTTGTAAGTGTGGGAGAGGGAATACTGGTGTTAATATGCCTCTCAAGTGGATAAATAGTCGTAGTGAAGATGTGATGTTATCAGGACCAGAGGGCGTGCCCCCTGGTCAAAGAAAATATTCTCTGTTTAATGATATGAGGCGATGGAAAATTGTGGGTGATTGTTCACTTGTTTAGCGTAAGGCTACTTGGGAAGATTTAGGGGAATATAGTTGCATTTATTTAAATCCAGTTAAAACTTGTTCCGCTTCAAAATCATGGGATAAGAGGTTATGTGACCCGTAAGGTGACGCTTAGGATGAAAGATTTAGAGCCAATTGAAGTGTCACAAGTCACCAAAGCAGTTCAGGAACAATATGCTACAGTAGTCACTCCAAGAGTGTATAATACACAGAGGACATTTGTCACTTTGTCCTTGGAAATAACTAAGAGAGTTAATACATCAGCTAACTCAATTATTTCAGCAGTAACTTCAGAAGAACTGGATGTTGTTACTAAGGCAATAACAACTATTGTCAATAAGATGCAGATGCTGATTACAAAGTGGTAGAGTAAAAATGGTAAAGATGATGAGGAATGAAATGTAGGAAAGAAGAGGGAGAAAAAGAAAGTTCTGAAGAAGGATAAGATGACATGGGTAAGAAGAAGAAGGGGTAAGAAAGAAAGGGAAAATCTGAATGGAAGGAGAGAAAGAGGAGCGCAAAGATGAAGGTAAAGGCAAGTTGAAAAAGGAAAGTATGAGCAAGTGAAGTTTTGACAAGGAGGAGATGAGGAAGTAAGCAAAAGAGGCACAGTGATGAGCCAAAATGAAAGGAAAAGGACTGGAAGAAAGAGAAGGCTAGCAGAGGTGACGAAGTGGACCGAGAGGAAGTAATAATGGAAAAATATCCATTTTAATATTAAGCTGTATTTTCATATATTGTGGTTTAATTGTCAAGTGTTATTTTGCAACAGATACTGGTTGGTGTTTTCTTTTCTTCCAGAGTAAATGGGAATGTACAGATGGGGATTCAGATACTCACACAAGGACAATATGAATGGACAAAGACAGTGTGGACATGTCTGGATTGCATCGACACTACACTAAAAGCCGACACTGCTGAGGAGCTGCAGTGGAAAACCTTCCTGTGTCTGCTTTGATGTAGAGATGAATACATGTTTGAATGGATAATACTTAAACAACTATATTGTCTTTTTTTTGTGTGTTAATTGTGTAAAGACTTAAACTGTTAGTTATGGGAGCTAATACATAGGGACCTCAGGTTTTTCTTTCTTTCTTGACGCTTAGGGATATAGGGTCTAGGCAGGGACAGGTCCGTTGGAGGGTCCGATGGGTTGACTAGCCTGAATTCGGACATTGTTTTGATTTTATTTAAGTCCCTGAGGTTTTCATATGTATTGACTATACCAAATTTTTGGATAGACTGATAAAGATGTTATTATTGATAAATTGGAGTACCATATGTGGCCGCCTAAGGCAGAGGGGCCGTGAGAAAGTTTTCCTGTTCAGATTGTTTTGAAGGATAATTTGGAATGAAGGTTGCCGGATAGGTTTTTCGTCTCACACTCCACAAAGTTGATAAAATGTTAAAATACAACTGTAAGAAGCATATATTGGAAATTATCATCTTGGGTTTCGAGACTCATTTAGTCTCGAAGGGGGGAAATATGTAGTATCTGCTACTCATGGATTTAACTGTAACAGTTATCTAATGTTGTGCATTTCACTCACAGTAGTTCAACGTGGCACCTGTATCCGCAAGGTAAAGGGTCAGGGACCTTCCACGTGGAGAGTATTGATTATTGGTTAGGAAATTTGACTTTTTAACCTCTTGTTTTGCAACCTGAGTGGTGTTGTACCCTTTTGTGGGGTTGACCTCTCACCGTGCAGACCCAAACATGTAATGTAACAGATGTTTGAACATGTCCTATATAAGCTATGTGTAATGAACAGAAAGGCAGAGTGGCGATTGGGCTGGGTCACTCTCCAAGCTGCTGCAGAGCTTGTAAAAGATGCTGAACTCTTTTGATTTAATAAACTTTTGAGATCAAGAACAGTGTCAAGCGGGTTTCTTCTCGACACCACATCAGCACCTGTTTTACATGCGAAAAAGGTCTCTCCATAATCGCTTTGTTGAACAGTGACAGATCCAGGATGGGCCTCACCCCCCGTCTTCTTCCTGACTACGAAGTAACGGGAAACCCTGATTCTCCTACCCCAGAGGAACCCTGGACATGGAGCTCCTGAAGCTCCGCCTGGAGGACGGCGTACTGACGGCGTACACCTGTACTGATGTAGCGGCGTCCCTCCCCACCCGGGCCGACTTGCTACAAGACATCGCGCTGTGGTTTGCTGTTTATAGTACTCATATCAAGACATCAGCTCTGTCAACTGTCAAAGGGTTGGCACAGCCTATGTCAACAGGGGCATAACACATGAAGAACAGGCAGTGAGAACACAATGGCCAAGAACATAAAAAAAATGTTTTCATAAACCCCACTTTCCCCCAAGCAGGAGCATCACCAGATGGCACAATGACATGCACTCGCTGTGGGAAAGGTTGAAATAAATTGTCCTTCCAAGTACAGAAACATCTCCATTGAAGAGGCATGTTTGGCCAAAGACAGCAACTTCTGCCTTGAGCTTGTTGATAGATAGGTAAACTGAAACACAGTAACACATATGATACAAGTCTAAACACATACTTGTCACAGGCAGTAATTACTGTAATTTTGTGGTTTGGTTGTTTTGTGCTAGAACCAAACCCTGAGTTTTGGATGGCACGCCTAAAGAAGGCACAGCCATTTTTCGTTGTGGTGTCTCTCCTGGAGCTCATTGCAACACTTTACTCAAGGCTTCCAATCAGCAACACAAATTTGCCTCTAACAAAAATACATAGAAGCAATGCAAAGAAGGGCAATAACAGAGATAGAAAGCAAAGAAACACAAAACTCTATAGTTGTGGTGTCACGGACAAAGGTGACTTGGTGGCATGTGACAAAACCTGTAGGGTCCAGTAGTTCACGTCAAACGAGGATGGTCCTGCAGCAGATGATTTCAGTTTTTTACTTCTCTCAAGTACAATTAAGACTGACAAGAGCCGTGAATAAAGTTATTTATGAGCACACTCAGTTTAAAGTTTTGGGTTTGTGAACATTTAAATATAGTTTTGTTATTTCTTTTTTATTTGGCAGTGTCAGGTGCTTTTGTATTGGTTAATTTTCTGATAAATTTCTTAAAAATAATATTAAAGGTTATTCATCTGTACTTTCTGTGTGATATCTGTGAAAACTGATCCAGACATGAAGAGGAAGGCCAAGGTGAGAAATATGTAGTTTGTTAGCTTTTCATAGATTTTTTTCCAAGTTGAAACAATTCTTAATAGCTGCTGTTAATATTTGGTGTTCGTTTTAGTAGCATAAATTGTTCAACATTGTACATTATGTTCTAGCTAATTATTTGACCTGTGTAGCAGCTCTCATAGTTAATGTTGGCTTACTAAATATGCCTGTGCCTTATTTGTCAACAGTGTATTTTGATACAATTAAAATTAAGGTATTTTATTTTAAAATACATTTTGATGTAAAACTAGTCCATGCATTTGTTACTTCTAGACTGGATTACTGCAATTCCTTATTATCAGGCTCTTCGAAAAAGTCCATTAAGACTCTTCAGCTGATCCAGAATGCTGCAGCACGTGTTCTGACAGGAACCAGTAAAAGAGATCATATCTCTCCAGTCTTAGCTTCTCTGCATTGGCTTCCTGTAAAATCCAGAATAGAATTTAAAATCCTTCTTCTCACATTCAAAGCTCTTAATGGTCAGGCACCATCTTATCTTAAAGAGCTCATAGTACCTTACTACCCCACCAGAGCACTGCGCTCCCAGAATGCAGGGTTACTTGTGGTTCCTAGAGTCTCCAAAAGTAGAATGGGAGCCAGAGCGTTCAGCTATCAGGCTCCTCTCCTATGGAACCAGGTTCCAGTTTGGGTTCGGGAGGCAGACACCGTCTCTACATTTAAGAGTAGGCTTAAGACTTTCCTTTTTGATAAAGCTTATAGTTAGGGCTGGCTCAGGTGAGTCCTGAACCATCCCTTAATTGTGCTGCTATAGGCCTAGACTGCCGGGGGATTTCCCATGATGCACTGATCTCCCCTTTCCTCTTCTCTCTCTCCCTCTGAGTGCAACCTCATCCTATTAATGCATGTTACTAACTCGACTTCTTCCCTTTCCTGTGGCTGTGTGCTTTCTTGTCCCTCTCCTCTCTCCTCCTGTCGCTTCCTGCGGGTGTTGCTGGCTCTGGAGCTGTGGAGTCTGGATCTGTGGTTGGGGGTCTCCTGCTGCCCCCGTGTTCCTGCTCGACACCCTCTGCTACAATTACAACTACTGTTACTAGTCCTATTGCTATTATTACTGTTATTATTATTATCATTAACATTACTATAAATATCTGTACCATTTTTCATTCAGTCTATAGCAACATCACCTTTACTGTCTGTACCTCTATGTGTATACTGTGTAGGTTGCCTCACTCCCCTCTCTCTCTCTGTCCTTCTCTCTCTCTCTATTGCCAAAGCATCATACATATAACATAACAACAATCAACCCCATACATTTCATTAAAGAAAATTTTCTCTCTCTTTTGCTCTCCCCTCACCCCAACCCTGAGCCATGGTTCTGCTTCGAGGTTTCTGCCTCTTAAAGGAAGTTTTTCCTTGCCTGTGTCAGCCTAGTGCTGCTCTTGGTGGGAATTGTTGGGCTTCTGTAAATAACTTCAGAGTATGGTCTAGACCTGCTCTTCATGAAAAGCGCTGTGAGATAACTGTTGTTGTGATTTGGCGCTATATAAATAAAATTGAATTGAATTGATGTATTTTTGCCTATCCCAGTTTATGTGTACTTATGTAGCAATCAGTACTTAAAGAAACAGATGAAAGAGTCATTCAAAGTCTTTATTTAGCTGTTATATAAACAATTGGTTCACAATCATTTGAAAAAGGCACATAAAAAGAAGTTCAGAATAGCATGTAGTTTCATATTGTCTGCTACCATGAGCTGCAAACTCAGCATCAATTAATGAATTAGATATTTAGCTGATGTCCAAAGCGAATTACAATTGCTCTATATGTCAGAGATTGCACACCTCTCTGGAGCAACTAGGGGCTAAGTGTCTTTCTCAGGTGTTAGAGTGGGAATCAAACCCAGGTGTCCCACACCAAAGGCATGTGTATTAACCACTGTTCCATTGCCACCTATCACCAATTATCCAGCTAGTCATATTCAAGGAACATACAATGGAAAAACTCTTGCTTTGTATTACACTACTGCATTAGTAGAACGCAGTGTTGGGCAGTAACGAAGTTCATTTGTAACCAGGATAAAGCTCTCAATTTTGTTTAAAATTGGCAGACAATGCCACTTAGGTTTTTTCTTAAATGTAGTAAAAAGAGTAAAATATTAAAAGATAGGTTCTTTACAGGGGTAGATCAGTTCCAGTGGTGTTTTAAAATGAAGTGAACACAATCCATGATGTATAAAAAAGAATATTACCGTTTATTCAGAAATACACTAAAAACAACATCATCATTAAATCTACAGCCAAAAGCATGGAAGGTGTAAAACAGCACCAAAAAAGTCGAAGGCAATAAAACAAACTATGCAGAAGAACACAACAAACCAGCACTGCAAAACTAAAATCACACAGTAAATCATGCAACCACCAAATAAATGTAGAAAATAATAACTTCACTTTTCTGGCAAACACGTTTACTCAAGTACTTTTACTTGAGTATTTTATGTTCATGCAACTTTCTAATTCTAATCTACTACATCTCAGGGAAATATTGTACCTTTTACTCCATTACATTTGTCTGACAGCTCCAGTTACAAGTTACTTTACAAATCAAGATTTTTACTCAAAAAACATATGAAGAGTTTTTAAAATATGATTCTTCATCATAAATTAACACGCAGTTTGTAAATTACAGCTGAAAATGAGTAATCAACCAAGAAAACCACATTCCCACCCTCACATGGCAAAACCACATTCATGGAATTTTGGAAGCCAGTATTTTGTATTTGTTGCATTCTTGACAAACTCTCTCCATGAGAACTCTGAGATGTGCAGTGGCTCTTGTTTCCTCTACATCCTTTGCATCCAATTCATGGCGACCGTGAATGCTGGTATTTTCACATCTGTCCCACACTGTCCTTCATATCAAACCTCAACCTGCCAGTACAATGTCATCTGGAAGTAGTTTGTCTAGAAAACCCTCTGTTATTCATTTGTCAGTTGTGCAGCCACACCCCCCTTTGGAGATGAGCAGCTGACAATAGCAGCAACACGAGTTCCAAATGTCTCCACAAACTGGTGTGACATACTGGGGCACAAACTCTCTCTGTCTGGCCAATGCTCCTGTAAGTGTGAATACAAAACATTTAATGTGTCATTAAATGCACACCAAATAGATGGCTGAGCCAGTCTCAAACGCATCAAGGTGAGAAAGATCATTTAAAAAGGTGTCAACTTTCTTCTTCCCTGAAGCATAAATATATTGTTGTTTATTTTATTTTATTTTACATATTTATTTATTATATGGCGTAGCAAAACCTGACTAATGGCGTAGCTTGCATTATTATTTTTCATGCATCACAAAGACAATGAGACCAGAGAACTCACCTGACTGAAAATGCAAAGAACATAGTCTCGTTGATGCAGGAATGCTGTTACCGTCTATCTCATTTGCTAAGACACACTAAATGAAACTGGGATCTGCTTGATCTTGATCATCACTATTATTAGCACAGCAGTCTTCTCTTGCAAATGTTTCAACACTTTTTCATTTGTTTCACACATTTTTCAAACCCTTTGTCAAAACAGTTACCACAGATCTCATTGAAACACCCCAAACTCTATTGGATTCACTGTGTTGCTGTGTCATCTAATAGAAAGTAGAAAGTACTTGCATAATTATAAATCTCTATGCACCTGTGTGAAACTCATTTGCACAACTCTTCAATCAGCAATCAGTCCTCATCCATCTATAAAAGATGCTGCCTCTGTGTTGCTATTTGCAAGCATTGATCAAAGAGGCCATAGGCCTGGAGGGAGAGCAAGAGGCCATGGCAGAGGGGCCCGAGGAAGAGGAATCTGTATGAAGGAGGAGGAGCTGCAGCAGCGGATGAAATCGAGCTCAAGTTTTTAAATGAAGTTCGGGCAACAATTATTGACCATGTCATCAATCAAAGCTTTTCCTTTAGAGAGGCTGGACAAAGGCCCCAGCCCTTTCTGAATCGGAGCAATGTGGCATCTATTGTCAGGCTTTTTCGGAATAAGAACAGGTACTTCACAGTGTTACTGTA
>JALXJV020000294.1:0-12095 GCA_024633595.2 Lepomis macrochirus
CTGCCCATGCGGGTACTGAGGTCCCGTATGGCTCTCTTCTCTGAGGATCGACCAGATACGCTCTCCCGTGGTGCAGGCCCTGCGATCGCTGAGGCAGCTCGGCGGTTTCAGTCATGGGGATCGCAGCAAGATCTGCTGGAGGATTCCGAGACGGCTGATGCCCCTTCTCGTCCTTCATCTGCTGACTCCAACTCCCCTTCTCGGCTTCTTCCGCTTGGGGACGCCGACCGGCGAGGCGAGTGCACTCTGGCTCTGAGGAGCTAGATGTGCTTAGTGTCATGGAGGAGGAGGATGACTTCCGGGTGTCGGGCCGACGTCATCAGAAGAGCGCCGCACCCGACTATGATGAGCTGTTGGAAGTGGTGACGCGGGTTGTGGCTAAACTCAACACTTGATTGGCCACAGGCTGTGAGGAAGCTTAATGCCGGTACACTGTAAAAAATTTACTATGTTTTTTCCGGACTTACATAATGAGTTATGTAAGTCTTGGGATAAACCTTTCTCCGCCGGGCTACTACTTCCCAGCTGCTGGAGTACAGCAACGTGGCGGGGATCAAGGACCGTGGCTACGGGACGATGCCGCGGGTAGAGGACGCTCTGGACGAGTTAACTCTCCCCTCGACTGGCGTCGTCTCTCCTTAAGTCAGCGCTGCCGACCAGACCATGCCGGGTGACTTCAGCGCTGGTTGGAAAAGCATTTATGGTGGCAGGCCAGGCTGGCGTGAGTCTGCACACCATGGCGGTCTTGCAGGCCTACCAGGCGGACCTGCTTCAGGATATGGCCCAGAGAGAGAGCCCCTCTGAGGAGGAGATGACGGCAGCGAGAGCATCTCAGCCCTCTACCGGCTCCCACCATCAGAACCAGAAGCAGAGTGTGGCTTCTCACGGTCCCCTCGAGCAGCTAGGGACGCGAGGCAACGCTCCCGAGCACCCTTCCCCGACAAACCGGACCTGAGGGCCGTCATCCGGTCGCGGAGTGGCAAGGCGAAGAGGTCCTGACTCTGTGTTTCAGGCCCGGAGGCCGACTGAGGTCCCTTCCAGGGTAGTCACTAGCGCTGTTTTCCCACCGTTGAGGCGCTAGGGACGCGCTAGCCACCACTGAGCCTTCACCATTTTGCCGGCCCTGAGGGGCGGCAGTCGGCCAGAAGGTCGGCTCCCAGACTGCAGGTCATCAGCGGCTTTTTTCTGGCGGCCCGCTTCAGGAGACAGTCCGAGATTGGCACAAGGCTCCGGCCACCAGCCCCGAGGGGTTGGTTCTGCTGGCGGATTTCGCAGAGGCGCGGCGGAGCATGACGAGCATATCTCCGTGGGTCCTGTGCACCGTCAACGAAGGGTATAGACTGCAGTTCTGGGTCTGCCCCCCCCAGATTCTATGGAATGGTCCAGACTACGGTACGTCCAGAGCAAAGCCTGGTGCTGGGACAGGAAGTTCGCTCACTGCTGGAAAAGGGGGCCGTGGAGTTCATTCCCCCCGCTGGCCAGCGAGTCCGGTTTCTACAGCCGGTACTTCATCGTTCCCAAGAAGGATGGAGGCCTGCGCCCGATCCTAGATCTGCGGGTTCTGAACCGGTCTCTGGGGAGATGCAGGTTCAAGATGCTCATCATCCCCGCCATCGTGACGCACATCCAATCCAGGGATTGGTTCGTCACGAAAGATCTAAAGGATGCCTATTTCCACGTCTCCATCCGTTCTTCCATTTGGCCCCCCCCGAGGCTGACCGAGGTCCCCTCCGCCGTGGCAACGGGTGATGTTATCCCGTCGTTTACACGTTCGGGACGCACCTGCCACCATTGAATCCACACAGTAGTGCCTGCCCCAAAGGTCTGCAGTCAGGCGGCATCCAGACTCACTCACCGTGGATCTTCGGTGGCTCACCCCTGCCATTCTGGGGCTTCAGGGGTCCACCTGAAAATCACACGAGACACTGTCACTATACAACACCAAGTGTTGGGTCTCCTGGCGACTGCGTCCAGCATAATACCATCTGGACTGCTGCACATGAGACCCCTGCAGTGGTGGCTAAGGACCAAGGGTTTTTTCCCCGAGGGGAAATGCTTTCCGCCTGATTTGGGTTACGCGCAAGTGTCTTTGTTCCCTATCAGTTTGGAAGGAAACTTGGTTCCTGTCCCAGGGGCCCATGCTGGGAGGGTCTTGTCGCCGGCTGGTCGTTTCGACTGACACCTCCCTCACAGGCTGGGGCGTGGTATGGAGCAGACCTGCTGTCGAGGCAGGGGATGAGGCCCGGGAAATGGAGACTTCACCCGGAAGTGGTGGAGCTCTTCTGCAGAGAGTTAGCACCATAGACGTGGATCTGTTTGCGTCCCAAGAGACTACGCACTGCCCGCTATGGTTTTCTCTCGTTCCTCCAGCCCCGTTGGGTCTGGACGCCATGGTACATTCGTGGCCGAGGCTGCGTCTGTACGCATTTCCCCCAGTCACTCTGCTCCCAGGGGTTCTGGAGCGTGATCTGCCAGGTCTAACAGCCTGAGCAGTCGAGACCCTCCTTAGCTCCAGGGCCCCGTCCACACAGGGGATGTACGGCCTAAGGTGGAACGTTTTCTCCACATGGTGCAGAGAACACATGGTGAACCCAGTTACCTGCCCAGTGGTTCAGGTGCTGGAGTTTCTACAGGACCGCTTCTCTGCGGGCCTTTCCCCATCCACCCTCAAGGTTTACGTGGCAGCCATCTCAGCTTTCCTCGCTCTTTCAAGGGATGGGTCTCTGGGGAGGCTTCCCCTAGTCGTGCGATTCCTCCGTGGGACCCGGAGGATGAGACCTGCAACTCGCCCCAGAGTTCCCACCTGGGATCTGGCAGTGGTTCTTGAAGCATTGGCTGAGGCCCCCTTCGAACCCATGGAGTCGGCTGAGGCCAAGTACCTGACCCTGAAGATGGCCTTTCTCCTCGCTATCACTTCTCTGAGGAGAGTGGGGGACCTCCAGGCTCTTTCGATTACTCCTCGATGCCTGGAGTTTGCCCCAGGAGACATGAAGGCCATCCTGCACCCCTTTCCGGGATACATTCCTAGGTGCAGTCCAACAGGATGGGGCCCGTGGTACTGCAGGCGTTTCGTCCTCCACCTCATGTGACGGCGAAAGACGGGAGACATCATTTGCTCTGCCCTGTCAGAGCACTGAGTACATACACTCTGAGGTCCTCCCGGTGGAGGAAGGCAGACCAGTTGCTGGTATGTTTCAGGTCCCCTAAGGCTGGGCTCCCAGCGTCCAAACATACCATCAGCAACTGGATTGTTCAGACTATCTCCCTGGCCTATCAGGTGCGCAAATTGCCTTCACCTATGGCTGTAAGGGCTCACTCCATGAGAGGCATGGCAGCCTCCACGGCTCTCCTCTCTGGAGCATCTCTCCAGGATTTTTGTGATGCAGTTAGCTGGGCCACTCCTCACACTTTCATCCGATTTTATAGTCTGGACCTTCCCTCCGCACCTGGCACCCGAGCGCTCTCCCTTTAGTCATGCCCACAGGTTGCCTGCACGCTAGGGCAGACAGGATTTTGGCGTGGCATAGTAGGTATCTCGTTCCCATAGTGTCGTCACCGATGTAGTTCGAGTTCCCCTCGAAGGGGAATGTCTCGGGTTACATAGGTAACCCTTGTTCCCCGAGAAAAGGGAACGAGACACTGCATCAGTTCACCGCGCCTCTCCCCGCCTGGAGTGCCTTGCTTCATAGTAAAGGCTAATGTACGTATGTGCCAGCATGCTTATATATGCCTACGGTTACGCCGTCACATGCTACCATTCTCACTAAGCCAATAGGATTGGAGAAGTCGCATTCAGCACTGCCACGCCTAGAGGCGTTCCCATAGTGTCGTCACTAACGCAGTGTCTCATTTCCCTTTCTCGGGGAACCCGAGACGTTATCTGGCTTCACTAACCCTTAGAACCGCGATCGGGATAAGCGGCACAAAGCTGGTTATCAACTTGGTAAATTAACCCAGGGTTTCCCGATCCAGCCGGGAGCGCGTTCACATAAAAAAGGCGGTGTTAGCAGCAGATGACCAAACAGAGATGAACAGGTCCACTGTCAGCAGAGCGTCATATTTTACAATCGAGGATTAAACTGTAACACTACAGAAATACGACAGTAGCTCGGCTGAAGCTTACACATGCAGGAGACAGAAAATCGCAGACAGTGTGAATGTCTAAATGAACAGGCGTAGTCTATAATAATGTCTTGATGAAAAAATATCAGCCTTTTGCGCCCACATCGCAAAAGGTGGGACGGAACATGACTACAGTCTCTGTAGTCGGCCTTAGAAAGCTATATTAGCCTAAATAAACAGCCTACGTTCATATTAAAATTTTGTATTTCAATACCAAACTGCTCATCATATTCAGCCTCACATAAGAAAAATGAAATCCATTTATTTTAACGGCTGTGTCAGGCTGTGTGAAATGGACTCGGAGCAAATAAAAAATCTTAAACACATTTAAAGGCAGTAAGTAGGCTGATCCTGCTGTACTGTAAAAACCTGTAGGCAACATTAGCCTGAGGCTTTTAATCAGTCTCTGTAGGATCGCCATAGTCAAGAGTTTCTCCACATCACCGCTGCAAACAGAAAGCAGCCTATTGGCTAAAACAGTCTGTGGGATTTCCTAGATGGTGATGTCATTTTCCAGAGAGCTGATTGGTGAGTATGCAGCGTTTTCACAGAGTTAATCTCTTTTTTGGAACATAACCTGCTCGGAGCAGGTTAACCGTTCATAAAAAAATTAAAAGTTAAAAAAACAAAGTTATGTTGAGCATGAAAACTCTTGTTCATTACATTTTACTTCATAATTGCAACCGCATGTGTTGTATTCATTGTTGCAAAACTTGTTCTGTATATAGTTTGTTTGTTATCGTGATCAAAACTATTGATCTGGAGCTCAATGCTGATGCTGTCATGTAAATAGTTTTCTAATCAGCAATAAATATAACAATTTCTGCTCAACCCATATAAATTGCATGCTTAAAATAACATAACGTTAAACCCCTGCCCATTTCAAGACAACTCAACACACTTCCGGGTTAAATCCCACCCACTTCCGGGCTAGGCCCCGCCCAATCCGAGTACGGATACAGATAATTCATATGGTTAACAGATACAGATAATGCTGTACTCGCTCATCCCTAGTGAACACTGTCCGGATCACCATTATAGAAAATGATAAATAATCTAATATTATCTATGATCCTGATTCCTTCACCTCACTCTTACACACTTGAGGCGAAGCTGCCATTGTTATTTTCTTCTCATGTTAACCCTAAAAACAATCAAATCATTCCATCATTGAGTAACAACCAGCGGACGACAAACATATTTCTGGTAACTAGCCCACCAAAAGTGGTCTCTACCAGCAAAGGGACGGGTTCATAATTTGCACACAGTATCAGCATATCATAATAAACAGTGGCATAGGTCAATAAGAATTGGCATGCCTGCGATATTGCATTTCTACATGCCACAAGCAGATAAAACAGCATCGGCATACCAAAACCCTACATTTGTTATGGTGGACTAGGCAGATGGACCCAAAAGCAGACTCAGAGAACAGGTTAATCCAGGAATAGTTGATTTATTGAAAGGGTGAGGCAAGAGCAGAGCAGAGGGTAGACCAGGGAATGGGGATCAATGGGTGTTCTTCCAGGCAGGCCGCAAGTTGAGAGAGGCAGAGGCAGGCAGGCAGTGAGCAGGGTGTGGCAGTGGCAGAATTTCCAGACTGGGCTTGATCCTGAGCACAGGGAGACAAGGTTAGCAAATTTACAAGAACGAAGAAACAAAACAGTAGAATAACTAACAACTAGTTGGCCTCAGCATAGATACCACGGAGGTAAGCTGACGATCTGGCGACGAGTGAGGTGAAGAACCGGGTTGATATACTGCAGAGTCTTGATTAGTGAAATGTGGATCAGGTGTGCAGGTGGAGCTCCAAGCCCAGAGTGAGAGGCCACGCCCAGACAACAGAGAGACAGACGGACTAACAGGACACACAGGGATGGAGGAAAAGCACACATACATGGGATAGGGGAGGAGAACCACAGACTCATAACAACATTGGCACATGAAACTAGAACATGGGTTGCATACTATCAGCCACTTTTTCGATCTTGGTGTCTCACCAAATGTGAAACCTTCTGTAAATACTATGGTACTAATTAGGCTGAGGCTATCAAAATATAGCATGTTATAGATAGCCAAAGTACTGATGTCACATTCAGTATAGCCTGTGTTCCACTAGATTCTATAACTTGTTGTGCAATTTCTCAGTCCGCATTTCTTTCATCTGTCATTCTGAAAAAATGTGTGTTCCAGAGGTTTACTTTCTATATTCTTAGACATATCAGCATCCTCAACTGCCTGTTCTATTAGCAAATGAAACAAAGCAATGATTACTGTCTAAGCACAGAAAAATGGGCACTTTAGCATTACTTGGTTTTATCTGTAAAAACACTCACCAACTCTCTCTGGTGAACGTCTAGGGCTTATGGGAATTGGTGTTCATTAAAGGCAGCTGAAAACATTAAATAAACAGCAATATTCAATTCGAATTCAATTCAAATTATTTTATATAGTGCCAAATCACATCTGCCATCTGCCTCGACCGGTTGGGGGTGAAGGAGAGAGAGAGAGAGAGAGCAAGAGAGCTACAGAGAAAGAGAGAGAGGAGAGGGAGGCGGTCTACACAGTATATACATAGAGGTACAGACAGTAAAGGTAATGTTGCTATAGACTGAATGAAAAGTGGTATAGATATTTATAGTGGTGTTAATGATAATAATTGTAAGATTAATGATAATAATAACAGTAATAATAGCAATAGGACTAGTAACAGTAGTTGTAATTGTAGCAGATGGTGTCAAGCAGGAACACGAGGGCAGCAGGTGACTCTCAACCACAGATCCAGACTCCACAGCTCCAGAGCCAGAAACACCTGCAGAAGTGATAGAGGAGAGAGGAGAGGGAAGAGAATGCACACGACTACAGGAAAGGGAAGAAGTCGAGTTAGTAACATGCATTAATGGGATGAGGTTGCATACAGAGGGAGAGAAAGACGAGGAGAGGGGAGCTCAGTGCATCATGGGAAATCACCCAGCAGTCTAGACCTATAGCAGCATAACTAAGGGATGGTTCAGGACTCACCCGAGTCAGCCCTAACTATAAGTCTTATCAAAGAGGAAAGTCTTAAGCCTACTCTTAAATGTAGAGACGGTGTCTGCCTCCCGAACCCAAACTGGAACCTGGTTCCACAGGAGAGGAGCCTGATAGCTGAACGCTCTGGCTCCCATTCTACTTTTGGAGACTCTAGGAACCACAAGTCACCCTGTATTCTGGGAGCCTAGTGCTCTGGTGGGGTAGTAAGGTACTATGAGCTCTTTAAGATAAGATGGTGCCTGACCATTAAGAGCTTTGTCTGTGAGAAGAAGAATTTTAAATTTTATTCTGGATTTTACAGGAAGCCAATGCAGATAAGCTAAGACTGGAGAAATGTGATGTCTTTTCCTGGTTCCTGTCAGAACATGTGCTGCAGCATTCTGGATCAGCTGAAGAGTCTTAATGGACTTTTTTGAGGAGCCTGATAATAAGGGATTGCAGTAATCCAGCCTAGAAGTAACAAATGCATGGACTAGTTTTTCTGTATCATTTTTAGATGCAGGATGTTCCTGATTTTTGCAATATTACGTAGGTGAAAAAAGGCGGTCCTTGAAATTTGCTTAATGTGAGAGTTAAACGACATGTCCTTTTCAAAGATAACTACAAGATTTCTCACAGTGGTGCTGGATGCCAGGGCGATGCCATCCAGGGAAACTATATCTTTAGATAATGTGTCACAGAGATGCTTAGGTCCCAGAACAATAACTTCAGTTTTATCTGAGTTTAACATTAGAAAATTGCAGGTCATCCAGGTTTTAACATCCTGAAGACACATTTGAAGCTTAGCTAACTGATGAGTTTCATCTGGCTTGATTGATAGATATAACTGAGTATCATCTGCATAAGTTTATGGAGTGTTTTCTGATAATATTGCCTAAAGGAAACATATCTAAAGTAAAGAGGATTGGTCCAAGCACAGATCCTTGTGGAACTCCATGACTAACTTTGGCATGCATGGAGGACTCATCGTTAACATGTACAAACTGAAATCGATCTGATAAATAGGACTTAAACCAACTTAGAGCGGTTCCTTTAATGCCAATAAAATATCCCAGTCTCTGTAATAGGATCTGATGGTCAATGGTATCAAATGCAGCACTAAGATCTAATATAACCAGTAGACAAGTCCTTTGTCTGATGCAGTTAGGAGGTCATTAGTAATTTTCACCAGTGCTGTCTCTGTGCTATAATGAGCTCTAATCCTGACTGAAAATTCTCAAATAAACTATTGCTATGTAGAAAGTCACACAGCTGTTTGCCGACTGCTTTCTCCAGGACCTTAGAGAGAAATGGAAGGTTAGGTATAGGTCTATAGTTGGCTAAAGCATCTGGATCCAGGTTGGGCTTTTTCAGAAGAGGTTTAATTACAGCTACTTTAAAGCCTGTTGATAAAGATAGGTTGATCATATCCTGTAGAGAAGTGCTGACTAAGGGTAAGCAGCCTAGTCGGAATGGGGTCTAAGAGGCAGGTTGATGGTTTAGATGAAGAAATTATTGAAGTTAGTTGGTAAAGATTGAGGGAAACAAAGCAGTCTAAACATATAACTGGTTTTACAGCTGTTTCTAAAGTTCCTGAGTTTAGAGATAAGTCGGTGCCAGTTGAGGGCAGGTCTTGGTGGATTTTGTTTCTAATAGTTAGAATTTTATCATTAAAGAAGCTCATGAAGTCGTAACTACTGAGAGCTATGGGAATACTTGGCTCAATAGAGCTGTGACTCTCTGTCAGCCTGGCTACAGTGCTGAAGAGAAACCTGGGGTTTTTCCTATTTTCCTCTATTAATGATGAGTAGTACGCTGCTCTGGCATTACAGAGGGCCTTCCTATAGGTTTTAATGCTTTCTTGCCAAATTAAACGAGAATTTTACAGTTTGGTGGAACGCCAATTCCTCTCAAGTTTCTGTGATATTTGCTTTAAATTGGAGCTGAGCCAAGCGACATACTGTTAAGAAAGGCTGCATGGTTACAAATGTGAATGGGATTTTTAATGACTTTTCTTACTTCTGAAACAGATCCCAGAAGCTTGTTTCACTTCAGCGCTCTATAAAGTAAGAACAAATATTTGCAGTGGAAATATGGCTGAAATTCATAATCAGGTCACAGAATCTGAAGGGTCACAGAATATATAAGACCTGTTATCTCCTTCACAGCCTCTGCCATGATATCCATACTGAGAATCCCAAGCTAGTTTTTTCCAAAGAACTTCCATTGTACATTCTCCATTTTTTCCTTCTAATAGCTTGCATGCTGAAGAGTCATGTTGGTGTCACAAAAAATTATGTCGTCAATGTCGTCATGATATATGTCCTGCCCTGAATTCCAGTGCTATCCTGTGCAATAACTGGCGCTCTGGCCAGAAGAGGCAATGAAAGAGACGCCATTCACACTATTACAAGTCAGTGTACCATCAAAATGTTTTTGAAGCTGTTATTTGAAGATAAAATTACTACAGAATGTTGCTTTATAAAGAACAGCTATCCACTTGTACCTTTTCTCATCAAACACTTCCATCAGTGTGCTGTTCACATGTGTTCATGCGGTGAGGAAACAGACATAATACAAAGAAACATACAACTCACCTTGGGCACATTCATAAGTGCCAGTGGCATTTATTTACTACACAACCAGAGTACAACCTTGAGCCAAAATATCCACATAGATACATCGATATGAAATTATGGTAGTGGAACAATGTATTATATAAACTCTGCTACATGTGTATATAAAGCACATTTTCATGTATGTGCACACTTGCATACACACAACAATATTCACAATGGTAAGAGGTTTAAACTGAAGATTAAAGGGTGGAGATACTCCCAAGGGCCATGTTTCAACATGCAAAGACTCCTGCCCACCCTTGTATTTACATTTTCAATTTACATATTTAAAGCTGCCTTTAAATGGCGGGTAGAACTCATACACTTGAGCATTTTGCATATGTTTGCTTAATTCCCTTGTGGAAATGACAGACAGAGGGAGATGATAGAGAAGAGGACTGTGAGTTGAGGGATGAGGGAGGGATGGCATGGATCAGAGGGAGAGCTAGGGTGTGCTGTTTGTGTCTCTGGAAGCAAAGGAATTCCACTGCAGTTGATCTCATTTGGCACTTCTCCAGAGGACTGGAGATTCACACAAGGAGGGACTCAAAGAGCGGACCTGCATATGATTCACACACACACACGCACGCACGCACACACACACACACACACACACACACACACACACACACACAAGCCAAGCATGCATACTGATACACTCTCCTCCCACCATTATTTATTCCCACACAAAACACCCATCAAAGTACTACACTGTTTTTAATAAGCTTATATGCACTAAAATTATTTCATTTTGTACAATATAACATATATATCAAGTATAATCATGGTCTTTATGTAATTAAAGGGGAATAGATATACAGGTGCATCTCAGAAAATTAGATTATGAAAAAGTAATTTCCCCCTGTAATTTAAGTGAAAAGTGAAACTTTCATACATTTGAGAATTATTAGACATAAAGTGAAATATTTCAGGCCTTGTTTGATTTGATCTTGATGATTATAGCTTACAGCTCTTGGAAATCAAAAATCCAGATAAGATATAACACATAGTTCTTTAACGAACACAGCAAGTAGGTTGACCTACCTGTGTAGGCACAGTACTGTATCTTGTACACTGCATATCTCTCTCTCTCTACATATATATATATATATATATATATATATATATATATATATATATATATATATATATATATATATATATATATATTAGTGGTGGGCATAGATTAATTTTTTTAATCTATTAATAGATTAATCTAGATTAAAATGGCTCATTTGAATTCTGCCGAAGGCATTTAAAATATGTGTGCGAACGGGTTTCAAGCCGGGTTTAAAGCCAGGTGGCTCATAAGACCAGGGGCTCATCTCCTGTTTCCAAAATGCATCACAAACTGCTTGAGAAAGCTGTTCTACTATGATAATTGGTGATGAAAATAAATCATGTTCAATAAGATGTACTTGTGTATAGCGTGTGATGTGCTTTGCGTTTAGGTGGTAGGCTACTTGACACTGGAAGAACTCCTACAGTAAACTAATTCCACATTGCACAAGGTGCAAACCAGGTGTTGTGCCAAGTTTGCCTGCCGAGAATTGCATGCACCTCCAAATAATACTTTTAAATGTTGTAAAATTCTTTGTGGACTTCATCAATGGTGATATATTGATTTGAAGTATATATTTTATGAACGTTTAGAGTCTTTAATATTTTAATACACTTAGTAGCTAGAAGGACCATTCCTTGACATTCAGTACATACATGGTGATAAAGCTGTTTGATCAATGAGCACAGCAAAGTGTCTGAGAAGGACCTAAAGAGGTGGATGCATAATTCGGCAGATCAGATTTTGTAGGCTCCCTGCCGAGATTTGCATCCACCTCTTTTCTCAGCATAGATGAACGTTAGCACCCGCGAGGTGCATGCAATTCTCGGCAGGCAGGCAGAATTCGGCACAACACCGGCGGCTTCAGAAATGTTCGTACACAAAGTGCTGTCCAACAGCTGTCTGTGGACGATGTTGCTACAGTTAGTGTGAGTAAATACCGCATAATGCGTTTTTTTAACCAACCGGCGTATCAATAACTAACCTGGCTAGTTGTAAACAAACAGCTGGCCGAGCGAGGTTGTAGCCGGAACGCTGTCAACTCGGGTGTGACGTCATTCCCAGCTGCATCCATGTCAGCACGTCACGTTTGATGTGGTAATTTCACGGCAGGCAGACACACAGGTTCGAAGACTTGTTCTCGCCCCCTACAGTGCAATTCGGCTAGGTATACATCTACGCTAAAATATCAAGGTGAAACGATTAACGGCGATAATTTTTTTGTCGCCCGATAAGAGTCTCACGTTAACGCAGCCGTTAACGCCGATAGCGGCCCACCACTA
>JALXJV020000295.1:0-12083 GCA_024633595.2 Lepomis macrochirus
CGCACCATGCTTGACGTTAATCCACCGCTGTGCAGCAGCTCAGTGGCACCGGCCTTATGTTGTTCCTGTCAGCTGTTAGCCAAAAAACTAAATGAAGAGAGGAGAAGGAGGGAGAGAGGCGTTCCTTCCACAGCTGTCAGTAGCTGCTGCCGTTACTGTGTCTGTGCGAGCAGCACAAAGCTTTCTACATCTGATTTACTGAAACATCTGCTGAAGCAGCAACGTGAAACTTACAGAAAGAAACTCCTGCAGCTTCTGCCTACTGAAGACTGCTCTATAAACAGGCTACGTGTGCAGAAAAACAGCTGTTTAACAGTCGGGATTTACTTGATTTGGTTTGTTATTTCAGTCGGTGGCATAAAGAAGCGTTAGGCTGTATGTGTAAAAACACACTTCCTGCTGCTGTTATGAACATGATGTTAGTTAAAAAGTCGGGAGAGAGGCGTCGTTTGGGTAAATAGGTCAATAACATTACTTTTTTAAGGAGTAATAAGTAACTGGTGATTTATCACAATATGTGAGAAACTTGGCCAACCCTGGTGGAGGCTGCCACAGGATGGAGTTCAGCTTGGCCAGAGTTTCTGATCACGTTACTGGAGTGAAGCATCACTGATGAATAAAGGAGTGTTACTGTAATGCACGGTGCTGCGCGGCGGCCTCTGGTGTCACAAAGATCACCTTCAACGAGTCAGCACAGGCTGAAGTCACCGTGACAACCAAATCTGTCACATGAGGGTAAACGAGTCATTTTCAGCAAAGGTTATGGTTTAAGCTCTCAGCACTAACCAGAGAAACAGGCTCAGAGATGGTGTAAACATGATAGTGTCTGTCTGAAGCAGCAGCAGTCACAGATTACAGCATCATGCAGGACAGAAACAGAGTTCAGCCCCAATGAAACGTAGCAAAACGTTGATTCCAAAGGAAACGGAGGTCCCCTGAACACCTTCGCTGCCTTTTTAATACCCCTGTGCTGACACGAGCCCTTTGTGCAACGTTGCAGAGGAACCAAGCGAGTAACCGAGAGCTGGAACAGTGAGGCCGACCAAAGCCTGCATGGAGGGTTCAACGTAGGCCCGGAAATGATGTCACAACCCTGCGGCATCCCGCCACACAGGAGAGATGTAACCGCATTGTTTGGATAAGAAGCTACTGGGGGGTCTAAAACACCTGTTCAGCCAGGCAGGTGAGCCTTGTGTTTCCACGTGCACACGTTTTGAGTTATTTAGCTGAGGCTTTTATCCAAACACATTGGCGGACGGGTCGCAGTGGGGGGATTGAACCTGGGTCTCTCACACCAAAGGTAAGTGTCTTATTCACTGCACCATCACCACCCCTATATTGCAGCCATATACTGACAATGAGGTGCATGATAGACATGAAATATGGATGAGATGTTTAAATGCTAAATTATGCAGGTTTTCTGACGGAGCCGTCATCATCTGGAAGAGTTCCTCCCCTGCACACCCAGACGGGCAGAGTTAGACTCTGTACGCAGCGTGTAGATGCAGGAGCAGCATCAGTACTGTCGAAATGTTTCATTGATCCCACAGTGAGAATTTCCTTTATTATTATTAGCGCCGAGGGTACGAGTCGCCTCTAGCCTGATTGACAGGTCGTCATGGTAACGACTTAACCCCGCCCTGAAACATTCTCTGCTTTGTGGTCTATTTTAAAATAAACGGGACCATAATTTACTAAATGAACATCATGCTGTGTTGAAGAAGACTTGAAACTAGCGACTGAGACCATAAACTCATCAGGAAAGTGTTTACTGGGGGAATAAATCAGCTGAGAAGGAGAAACATTTTCCCATTATTTCTAATGGAGCCGGACTTCTTTCTGCAGCCAGAAGAGTCGCCCCCTGCTGGCTGTTTGATAGAATGCATGTTTCAGATTGCTGACAGGAAGCTTCCCGCGTGTTTTTCGTCAGCGCTGAACTCAGCACAGCTGTGATGTTGCATGTTTGTCCACCAGATCTCACTGGTTTCATTTGTCCCTGAGGATGCTGCTGCTTTTGTTCTTAGTGTCACTGAATCTAGAAGTGTCACTGGAGTCGCTGGTTTAATGGCCCCGTCCCTCTGTGACGTTAACCTTCTCTGTCTCCAACTTTTAAGATCACCTCGTATGTTGATGTTCACGTCATCAGTTTGAGTTGTAAATAAATAAATCTGAGAGCCTTCAGGTTTTATAAGGAATTTATTTCAACATTTCAATAGTTGAATTTCATTAATAACTAATTATTTCATTTAACAACAAGCCGGTCATCCAACCAACAGCCTCCTTTGTACTGCTGGAAGTCTGTGTGTTTCTGTGTGTGTGTTTCTCTGTGTGTTTCTGTAAGGTGTGTATTAGCTCCACAATACATTACAGATATGCTAATTCCATGTTCTTGGTCTCTTTGGTCGTCTCCACAAAAACTCCCCTCGGGGCGGGTTCACACCTAAAGGTCCGGTTCCTGAACCGAACCAGCACGAGACTGATGGGTATCGGTCCGCAGTGCAAATCAGCACGTACGAAATAATTTAATAAACTGTTTCTGCGTCAGACGTCTTATCACAGACCACCACACATCCACCAATGTGTCCCTGAGCACTCCAGGTCCTCACCTTCAGGTCTGTGCTGTGCTACTATGGTAACCGTCTGTCCGGCGTTCTTCAGAGCTGCTGCCGCCTGTTCATGTGTCGCATACCTGAGATCCACACCGTTCACCTGAACACACACACACACACGTTTAAGCATCCACAATGTGTCATGAAGTCTGGATCTGGTCTGTGAACAGACTGAGGATCTGGTCTCAGTACTCACACTGAGGATCTGGTCTCCCTTCCTGAGCTCTCCGCTCAGGTCTGCCGGTCCTCCTGCCAGGATGAAGGAGATGAAGATTCCTCTCCGGCCCCTCCGCCCACGCATGTTGAAGCCCAGACCGGTGGAGCCGCTGCACGCAAACTCGCGGGCTCCCGCGAGTAATCGCCCTTCCCATCATGCCGCGGGATAGGGGAGTATCGCCGGTGAGGGAGGTGGAAGGGCTTGTGGGTAATCACACATGTAGTCCGGCTCCATGTAGGCTGTAGAGAAAGAAGACAACAAGTTCTGCAAGTGCCCCCTAGAGGCTGGCGTGTGCAGGCCCTCCCCAGTCTGGCTGTTTGGTCCTCAGCAGGAATCACCATAGAAACCATGAGATCTACAGGAAAGCTCAGCACAGACTGACCCGCATTAAGGCCAGCCCACTCCAGGACGTGGACCAGCAGCAGTAATCTGCACTCTCGGCCCTACAAGGGCCCAGGTGTTGAAATATTCCCCTACGAAATGGAAACACCCTTCAGGAACCCAGGCCATCATTAGCTGTTAGCTGACGATGGCCTGATGTTGACAGAAGCGGCGAGTTTTTACAGGATTTCTCCATGACAACGATAGATTAGATAGAGTGAGTGACCTCACGCGCGTTGACAGATGATCTGAAAGATACATCATGGTCGACTCTAGTAGCAGTTATAAACGCTGGTCAGTCGTTGTTTCGATGAAACCCCTACCAACATGTGTCGATATCAAAAGTGACCAGTAGGTGTCACCGTGGAAACAGGTGTGAGAGCGTTTCGAAGCCTCGACACAACTGCTTCAAACGTTTCAATGTGTCACAAAGCCTCGCGCCGCCCGTCACTACTACCAACATGTCTCTAAGGTTACAGAGCTTTGTGAGCGGTCATCACCTTATGAAGGGGAAGGTGACGGGAGAAGGTTGAAGAAACACGCAGCTCTCGCCTTCATCGTCCGGACTGAATGAGGAAGAGAAGCGCGCTTCCCCTGCTGGAGCCCCGAGGCGTTACCACCACATCGACAAACAGTTAACCCACAAGGATCAGCACCATCTGTCTGCTCTCCACCTCCCAGCATGCCTCGCTGTAAATCTTTAAACAGTGACAGAACTTAATGCAACATTAATATAACAAACTATTGGAAAGTTCAAACAGATCACTTGGTATCAAAATGACCCATAAACTCTACTTTCACAGACCACTGGTCACATCTGCACGTTATTCCAGCAGCTGTGACAGACTGATGGTGAAACGCTCTCTCTGTAGTGAATTATGGGTACTGTGATACGTGACTCAACAGATGCTATACTGTTTCTACGTGTTGCAATGTTTACAAACAGGGTCTGTAAATCTAACACTAATAATACCGAGGCGTCCTGACCTGCTGACCTCTGATTGGATGGAACGTCGATCACAGAGGAAGCTACCGTAGCTTATTAGCTGTGTTGCTAACATCCAGGTGTCCTGAAACCGTCTGTTTGGACCTGGTTCACCACAGTCATGCTGATACAGCTGTGTTCTGGTGTCACCAGGTCTCCAGAACCAAACACTGCAACGTGAAGACGTTTTGCATTTAGAAGAACTTTGAATAGCTGCTATTAGAGAGTACATGCACACGTAGACATGAAGAGGGGCCGGAGCACCTGGCCTTTCTCTTTAAGAAATACATGCAGGTACTGCAGAGAACAACGTGCATAGAACCTTTAGAGAGTGAAGGACCACAAAGATTTCCTGGCCCATGATGATGATGACTGGCTAATACGTTGATTTAGAGCCGGGCGCTCTTGGATCTGTTCAAGTTCAAGTTCAAGTTTATTTATATAGCACATTTAAAAACAACACTAGTTGACCAAAGTGCTTTCCACAATACACAACAAATATACATGACAGCAACAGTGGAAAAAGTAAAAAATAAAATAAATAAATGTCACTACTCAACTCTGTTTGAAGGCCAATGAATAAAGATAGGTCTTTAGCAAAGATTTGAGAGTGTCAGGAGTTTGGGCATTTCTACTTTGAACAGGCAAAGTGTTCCAAAGATTAGGAGCAGCTACTGAGGAGGCTCGCTCACCTTTGGTTTTTAACCTGGATTTTGGGACATCGTGGAGCATCTGATTGGACGACCTCAAAGCTTTAACCGGAGTGTGTACATGTAAAAGTTCTGATAAATAAGAAGGTGCCAACCACTTTAAAATTTTAAAAACAAGCAATAAAATCTTAAAATCAATCCTAAAGCGAACAGGAAGCCAGTGGAGCGAGGCTAAAACAGGGACAATATGCTCACGCTTCCTGTTAGGAGTCGAGCTGCTGCATTCTGGACTAACTGTAACCGATGGAGAGACGACTGATCCACTCCAACATACAAAGAGTTACAGTAGTCGAGACGGGACGTTATAAATGCATGTATTACTCTTGTATGGCTTGACTTTGGCCAACACTCTCAGCTGAAAGAAGCTGGTTTTTACAACAGAACTAATCTGTTTTTCAGATTTAAAAGCACTGTCGAAGATCACGCCTAGATTCTTGGTAAGTGGACGACTGTATGTTCCCAAAGTACCAAGAACATCTACACAGTCACTTAAATCTCCAGGTCGACTGAACACAACAACCTCAGTCTTACCTTCATCCAGACAGAGAAAGTTCTGATTTAACCATATTTTAAGCTCTGTCAGACAGTTGAGGACTGAGCTGCAGCTTTGTCATTGGATTTTACAGGTAAATAGATTTGTATGTCGTCTGCAAAGCAATGAAAGGAGATTTTGTGTTTTTTCTGTGGGCAGAACTGGATCCAGCTTTGGACAGATCAACCCGGCAGAACCGCTCCATCCAGGTACAAATACATCGATGGGGTTTCTGTCAGCTGGCTGTTAGCAGCGTTCTTTTTGGTTTGTGAAGCTGCTGCATCAAAGTGCTGACGAGCTCCTGGACGTCTGTGCGAGAGAAACTCTTTTCCGGCTTCCTCTCGCTTGTTGTTGCTGTGATTCATTCGGAAGCCTCAGTATTGAAGAGGTGCTTTGAATGTGTGGAGGCTGATCCACGTGTGCATGTGTGATTAATGAAGGGAAGGTTTTCTGACAGTAACGCATGCTTTGATGAATCTTATTCTTTTTTTGGGTGTAAGCCGTTTCCAGTCGGACTGGTTTAGGTGGGGAACAGTTCATCAGATATGCTGGTTTTGACACGGCTCAGAGCCGACATCTGTTTTCTGTCTGCAGCTGCTTCCGTTTATCAGGTTTCTATCAACAAACAAAGTGATCAGCTGATCAGTCACTTTGTTTTACTTGTTTCACTTCCCCAAAGCTTAATTCAGTTAAATCGTATTTATATCTCTCCAGTTCATAACAGAAGTTTTCTTGTTGCACTTCTCACAGAGCAGGTGCAGCCTGAGCTCCTTGTAATATTCTAAACAGACCAAACAGTTCCCACCATGAGAAAACTCAGCACAGACTGACCCGCATTAAGGCCAGCCCACTCCAGGACGTGGACCAGCAGCAGTAATCTGCACTCTCGGCCCTACAAGGGCCCAGGTGTTGAAATGTTCCCCTACGAAATGGAAACACCCTTCAGGAACCAGGTGCATCGTTAGCTGTTAGCTGACGATGGCTTGATGTTGACAGAAGCGGCGAGTTTTTACAGGATTTCTCCATGACAACAATAGATTAGATAGAGTGAGGGCCCCCAGCACGTTGACAGATGATCTGAAAGATACATCATGGTCGACTCTAGTAGCAAGTTAGTTGGTAAAGATTGAGGGAAGCAAAGCAGTCTAAACATATAACTGGTTTTACAGCTGTTTCTGAAGTTCCTGAGTTTGGAGATAAATCAGTGCCAGTTACACGCAGGTCAGTACAAGTACTGCATTCAGAGTTTACTCACTCTACCTTGTTACTGATGACATCATGACATCTAAGCTCAATGATTGGCTGCGCCGTGTGTTAGGTGCTGCTGGAGTTTCTGTCGGACAGGTGCAGGTCTACAGAGAGTCCCAGACAAGTTCAGGTCTACAGAGAGTCCCAGCCAGGTGCAGGTCTACAGAGAGTCCCTGACAGGTGCAGGTCTACAAAGAGTCCCTGACAGGTGCAGGTCTACAGAGTCTCGGACAGGTGCAGGTCTACAGAGAGTCCCTGACAGGTTCAGGTCTATAGACAGCGTCTCAGACAGGTTCAGGTCTATCGAGAGTCTCGTACAGGTTCAGGTTCACAGAGAGTCTCAGACAGGTTCAGGTCTACAGACAATCTCAGACCAGTTCAGATCTACAGCGTCTCAGACAGGTTCAGGTCTACAGAGAGTCTCAGACCGGTTCAGGTCTAAAGACCATCTCAGACAGGTTCAGGTCTACAGAGAATCTCAGACAGGTTCAGGTCTACAGACAATCTCAGACCAGTTCAGATCTACAGCGTCTCAGACAGGTTCAGGTCTACAGAGAGTCTCAGACCGGTTCTGGTCTAAAGACCAATTCAGACAGGTTCAGGTCTACAGAGAGTCTCAGACCGGTTCTGGTCTAAAGACCAATTCAGACAGGTTCAGGTCTACAGACAGTCTCAGTTCTACAGAGAGTCTCAGACAGGTTCAGGTCTACAGAGAGTCTCAGACAGGTTCAGGTCTACAGAGAGCTGTGATGATTATGAAGATGATGAAGGTCCTGGTCCTCGGGCTCTCCTGGGTCCTGTGGGTCTCAGCTGATGGTAAGTTTCATGTTTCAGATTTTAAAACACACAAACAGCTGAACCTCCTGGTCCAGGTCCTGGTCTCTCCTCAGTTCTAACCTTCTGGCCCTGGTCTGTCTTCAGGTCTACATGGGGACATTAATATCCGTGCCTGTTCAGACTCTGATGGAGAGGAGTTTTACACCCTGGATGGAGAAGAGATGTGGGTCGCAGACTTCGTTAACAAGAGAGGAGTCTTGACTCTGCCCCCCTTTGTAGATCCTTTCACCTATATAGAAGGAACTTACGAACAAGCGGTTGCTAAGCAACAGGTCTGCAAAGTGAACCTGAAAAATTCCCGTGAAGGCAACAAAGGCGTCCCTGTAGAGAAAGGTAAAGACAAACTGATGGTGTGTCTCTGTAACTTCTTCAGCCGTTTAAAAACCTGAACATAAAACTGAGCAGAGACATGAATGAACTGTTCTACATGTTCAGTATATTTACATATTTAAAGGATTTCACACATTTATTGTTAATTAAAGCAGCTGGTAGATCATTTAATAAGTAAAATCTGTCCAAGGGCTCCAGCGCTGTCAGGGCCGGCCTTCACGGTTCACTGATCTCAAAAGATAGTCAGAAATCTTATTACTGATTGGAAACATCAAGCATTTGTTGAACTTTCAAAATTGAATGCTTCGATTTTTTAAAATGACTTTAACTTAATCACTGCCCAACACTGTGGACAGCTTTCGCATTAAACGCATTAAAGTTGACCAAGTTTAGAGTGGTCAGGCCTGGCTAATAATAATAATAATAATAATTCAGTTTGTCCAAGTTCTTGGACTGGAAAGAAAAACTAGCTCTGGTTATTTACTCGTAATGGATTATTTGCGGAAGTTTGCTGGACGTTAAGTTTGGGCCAGAGGACTGCACATGCTCAGTACCGTTTGTTTATGTTGTTACCGTTAAAAGTGCCTTTAAAACATGTTGATAGTGTTTTGTTCAAGCGCCTTTACCTGTCCTGAAATATGCACAGACTCACAGAGAAAGTCTGACATTTCTGGTTGGGCTCACAGAGAGAACTTCAAAGCTGCACACGTAAAATGTGATGTTTACTGTAAGAACGTCTTTAACACACCAAAGGACCTGGAACAGGATGGAAGGACAAACAGACTGTTGATATGAGACATTACTTAGACCTGTGTTTCTGTCCAGATCCTCCTTCCAGCCCGGTCGTCTACACCAGAGACAAGGTGGAGCTCGGAGAGACGAACCACCTGATCTGTCATGTGACTGGTTTCTATCCTGCTCCTGTAAAGATCTACTGGACCAAGAACGGAGAGAACGTGACTGAAGGAACCAGCATCAACGTTCCTTTGCCAAACAGAGACGGATCCTTCAGCCAGATCTCCAGACTGGAGTTCGTCCCACAGCAGGGAGACATTTACAGCTGCACAGTCCAACATCTGGCCCTGGACCGTCCTCTGACCCGGATCTGGGGTGAGACACTTTATTTAAACTCACACAGAGAGACAGACAGAAACCTCATTACCAGATGTTGTAATGTCTCTGTGTTTCTGTCTCCAGATGGTTTAATGTCTCTGTGTTTCTGTCTCCAGATGGTTTAATGTCTCTCTGTGTTTCTGTCTCCAGATGGTTTAATGTCTCTGTGTTTCTGTCTCCAGATGGTTTAATGTCTCTGTGTTTCTGTCTCCAGATGGTTTAATGTCTCTGTGTTTCTGTCTCCAGATGGTTTAATGTCTGTGTGTTTCTGTCTCCAGATGGTTTAATGTCTCTGTGTTTCTGTCTCCAGATGGTTTAATGTCTGTGTGTTTCTGTCTCCAGATGGTTTAATGTCTCTGTGTTTCTGTCTCCAGATGGTTTAATGTCTGTGTGTTTCTGTCTCCAGATGGTTTAATGTCTCTGTGTTTCTGTCTCCAGATGGTTTAATGTCTCTGTGTTTCTGTCTCCAGATGGTTTAATGTCTGTGTGTTTCTGTCTCCAGATGGTTTAATATCTCTGTGTGTTTCTGTCTCCAGATGGTTTAATGTCTCTGTGTTTCTGTCTCCAGATGGTTTAATGTCTCTGTGTTTCTGTCTCCAGATGGTTTAATGTCTCTGTGTTTCTGTCTCCAGATGGTTTAATGTCTCTCTGTGTTTCTGTCTCCAGATGGTTTAATGTCTCTGTGTTTCTGTCTCCAGATGGTTTAATGTCTCTCTGTGTTTCTGTCTCCAGATGGTTTAATGTCTGTGTGTTTCTGTCTCCAGATGGTTTAATATCTCTGTGTGTTTCTGTCTCCAGATGGTTTAATGTCTCTGTGTTTCTGTCTCCAGATGGTTTAATGTCTCTGTGTTTCTGTCTCCAGATGGTTTAATGTCTCTGTGTTTCTGTCTCCAGATGGTTTAATGTCTCTGTGTGTTTCTGTCTCCAGATGGTTTAATGTCTCTGTGTTTCTGTCTCCAGATGGTTTAATGTCTCTGTGTGTTTCTGTCTCCAGATGGTTTAATGTCTCTGTGTTTCTGTCTCCAGATGGTTTAATGTCTCTCTGTGTTTCTGTCTCCAGATGGTTTAATGTCTCTGTGTTTCTGTCTCCAGATGGTTTAATGTCTCTCTGTGTTTCTGTCTCCAGATGGTTTAATGTCTCTGTGTTTCTGTCTCCAGATGGTTTAATGTCTCTGTGTTTCTGTCTCCAGATGGTTTAATGTCTCTCTGTGTTTCTGTCTCCAGATGGTTTAATGTCTCTCTGTGTTTCTGTCTCCAGATGTGGAGACGACCCCCCCCAGTCTTGGACCTGCAGTGTTTTGTGGACTGGGTCTGACTGTAGGTCTGCTCGGTGTGGCTGTTGGAACCTTCTTCCTCGTCAAAGGAAATGAATACAGCTGATTGGCTGGGGCTGATGACGTCATCAGACTGAAGTCATAACACTTTCTGTTTAACAGCTTTTCTTTTTTGTTGTTTTCCTACAAATAAAATCTTTGTGTAAAATGCTGAAATGCTGAATAAAGTTTCTAGACATCATTAAACCTGCAGGATACAGTCACCTCTTCAAGTCTGTCTTTTTACAATCATCTCAGATGTGCATTGAACTTGTGAATTTGTCCTTCTGTTGTGTGAATCCAAGATAACGTTCACTATAATTCCTATTTTTTAGAACAGTGTGTATGAAAACATTTTATTCGGTAAATAACATTTCAAAGTGTTTAAATACATTCTTTTAAAGTTTTCAGCCCATAAATTTTTAGGTGGTGCAACCAAATATTTGCAACAATATACACTGCTCAAAAAATAAAGGGAACACATAAACAACACAATGTAACTCCAAGTCAGTCACACTCCTGTGAAATCAAACTGTCCACTTAGGAAGCCGTGTGGCAGTGGCAGCATGAGACGGAGTCTACAACCCACACAAGTGGCTCAGGTAGTGCAGCTCATCCAGGATGGGAGGAGGCCGTAGGAGGGCAACAACCCAGCAGCAGGACCGCTACCTCCGCCTTTGTGCAAGGAGGAGCAGGAGGCGCACTGCCCTTCAAAATGGCCTCCAGCAGGCCACAAATGTGCACGTGTCTGCTCAGACGGTCAGAAACAGACTCCATGAGGGTGGTATGAGGGTCCCACGTCCACAGGTGGGTGTTGTTTTACAGCCCAACACCGTGCAGGACGCTTGGCACACACACTACTGAGCCTCATTTTGACTTGTTTTAAGGACATTACATCAAAGTTGGATCGGCCTGTAGGTTTTCCACTTTGATTTTGAGTGTGACTCCAAATCCAGACCTCCATGGGTTGATAAATTTGATTCCCATTGATAATTTTTGTGTGATTTTGTTGTGAGCACATTCAACTATGTAAAGAAAAGAGTATTTAATGAGATTATTTCATTCATTCAGATCTAGGATGTGTTATTTTAGTGTTCCCATTATTTTTGGAGCAGATACTTTCCTACTATCCTGCATTTCTGAACAATATAGATTTGATGAACAGATCAGGGCTCTGGATTCACCTGTTTCAATGGCTGACCTCCAGGAGGCTCTCTTACATATGCAGAATAATAAAGCTCCTGGGCCAGATGGTTTTCCAGCTGAATTCCACAAGGAATTCTGGGAAATACCAAATTCTATAGGATGGTTATGCAAATTAGGGTTACTTGCAATGATGAACTCTGCTAATATCAGCCTGCTCCTTAAACCAGACAAAGACCCCACACTCCCATCCAGTTATCACCCAATATCACTTATTAATGCAGATCTTAAAATCATCTGCAAAACCCTAGCGAGAAGGCTAGAGAAGGTCACCCCTGGTATAATACACTCTGACCAAACAGGATTTATTAAGGGCAGGCACTCCACCGACAATACACGTAGGCTACTTAATGTAATACACTATGCAACTTTCATAACCTGGGAACTACAGTTGTTTCTTTAGATGCACAGAAAGCATTTGACAGAGTAAATTGAAAATGTCTAATTGCTACTTTATATAAATTTGGATTTGGAAACTCTTTATAGATTGGATTAAAATCTTATACAGTTCCCCAAGAGCTTCTGTCGAAACAAATGATCATAGTTCTCCATGCTTTAGTCTCCAGAGGGGTACCAGGCAGGGCTGCCCACTCTCCATCGCTATT
>JALXJV020000296.1:0-12080 GCA_024633595.2 Lepomis macrochirus
GTGTAACAGAGTTTATTTAATATATTATTCCACTTGCTCTAAGTCATTCATTTATTATCCATGTATCTGTGGGGATTTATTGGCTCTAGGGTGCCCTCTCTCAGACATAGTAGGTAAATACTACTAACGCGCCTATAATGTTAGTTCACGAGAGACGTGCCCGAGGTGAGTCGTTAAACGCAGCACTGTGTACAAATGTTGTGTATTAAGTCTGTAAATATGAACTACATGAACACATGTGCACTGTAACTCATAGAAAGGTTGATAAGACGAGTTATGAGTGGGACGTGGTACCTATAAAGTGCTAAAGTGTTTAAATAACGACAAAATGCATCTTCTAAACCAGCTAGCATCAGTGCTAAAACAACTTACCGTTCTTTTATAGTGTGCTGTGTGCGAGCTGCCTAAAGCGAACCAACTGTATGACTGACCAGTACATATTCTGTTCCTGTCCAGATAATAAACCGCATTGCATTGAGAGAGAAACGCCTCGTACTCCTCATTTCAAATACACAACGCAGAGTCGAGGGGTTGCTTGAACCAGCCAGCTACTGTGAAGTGTAGTTGAGCGCGGTTACACTAGGCACTGTCATTGTAAGTAAAAATGAATCTAATACTGAATAGTGGATTTGTTGGGGAAATTTTAGCTGCCCATTTTGTGGCTAGCAGGGCCGGTGTGTGTGGAACTGACACAATATCAACAGTGCCTGTTCTCGTTGTTGTAAAGAACATGTGAGCCAATGCAACACTGTGGCTCACTGAAGTTTTAATAGTTTATAGAAAACGTTGGTGCTCCGTGGCACAGCGAGGATATATGAGGCTATGACACACAGATCAACTTGTTTGTAGGTCTAATCAGGATCTGACAATAAGAAAAATATAGAATATTATCTGACTCATCCTTTAATTCCTTTTATGCAGACATGTATATTTTCCACTAATGCTGTCACCATCCTTTCTCTGCTGTGTTGGAAATAACTTGTTTAACTGTAAATGATTTGTTCATTACTGTTTGCAGGGCTCAACGTTAAACTGGGCCAGTCGGTTTGAAACTTACTGTCCCTCCTTCCAAAAGTTATTTATCAGTGTTACAACAAAAGCGTCTCGGGTTACATATGTAACCCTGGTTCCCCGAAGGAGCGAGACACTCGTCGGTTACGACACTATGGGAGCATGCTTTAGGCGTAGCAGGTCTGAAGCGTGAATGAAATCACTCCAATCCTATTGGCTTGTAGCTAAAGCGATAGGGTGTGACGGATAACCGGAGGAGTATAAGGCACACCTGAGCACAATCATAATTAGCTTATTCTATGAAGCAGGCTCTAGGCGGGGAGAGAGTGCGGCCGGACCCGATGCAGTGTCTCGTTCCCCTTCGAGGAACCAGGGTTACATCGTAACCCGAGGCGTTCCACCGAGGGAACTCGAACTGCGTCGGTTCACGACACTATGGGAACGAGATACCCACTAAACTGTGCCGAAAGACCCGCCTGCCCCAGTGAGCAAGAAAAGCGGCCCAACTAGGAAGAAAGCGCACGAGTGCGGGTGCGAAGGAAGATCCAGGCTGTAGAATCTGATGAGCGTGTGCGGAGTGGCCCAGCCAGCCGCATCACATACATCCTGTAAAGATGCCCCAGAGAGGAGGCTCGAGAGGCAGCCATGCCCCTGGTGGAATGAGCTCTCCGCGACCATAGGTGAAGGCAAACTGCGCACCCTGATAGGCCAGGGAAATCGCCTATACGATCCAATTGCTAATAGTCTGTTTGGATGCAGGGAGCCCCACCTTAGGGGTCCCAAAACACACAAGCAACTGGTCAGTCTTCCTCCAGCGGGAGGACCTCTGGAGTGTAAATGCTCAAGGCCCTAACAGGGCAGAGCAAATGAAGTCTCCGATCCTCCTCTGTCACATGAGGTGGAGGATGAAAGGCCTGCAGCACTGTGGACCCTGCCGCACAAGAAGGCACTTTAGGGATGTATCCTGGGCGAGGGTGCAGGATAGCCCTAATATTCCCGGGGCAAACTCCAGGCTTACGTGGACTGACAGAAGCGCTTGGAGGTCCCCCACTCTCCTCAGAGAAGTGATAGCCAGGAGAAAGGCCATCTTGAGGGTCAAGTGCTTAGCCTCAGCTAACTCCAGAGGTTCAAAGGGGCCTTAGCCAGCGCCCAAGAACCACTGCCAGGTCCCAGGTGGGAACCTTGGAGCGAGTTGCAGGTCTCATCCTCCTAGCACCGCGGAGAAAGCGTACAACCAGGGAAGTTTCCCTAGCGATCCACTCCCTCAGAGGCGTGGAAAGCAGAGATAGCTGCCCGCGTAGACCTTGAGGGTGGATGGGGAAAGACCGACAGAGAACCGATCTTGGAGAAACTCCAGCACCTGAATCACTGGGCAGGTAACTGGATCCACCGACCGTTCTCCACACCAAGTGGAGAAAACATTCCACTTCAGGTCATACATCCTCCGCGTGAGGCGGGGCCCTGGAGCTCAGGAGGGTCTCGACTGCTCCGGCTGTCAGACCTGCCTCTAGGTACTGCGCCCCCTCAGGGGCCAGACCTAGAAGTCGCCACTGGCCGAGGGCAAGGGTGAAGAACCCAGCCCTGCGCCTGAGACAGCAGGTCTCTCCTCAGAGGAACCTGCCATGGCGGGGCCGTCCAGGAGCGACATGATGTCTGAGAGCACCACACTCGGATCGGCCAGAGCGGAGCTACTAGTGGTAGGCTGACATTGTCCTGGCGGACCTGCTTCAGGACCCCTGGGAGCAGAGCGACTGGGGAAAGCAGCGTACAGGCGCAGCTCGACCC
This sequence comes from Lepomis macrochirus, assembly GCA_024633595.2. Lineage (NCBI taxonomy): Eukaryota > Metazoa > Chordata > Actinopteri > Centrarchiformes > Centrarchidae > Lepomis > Lepomis macrochirus. Next base: position 2,797 of record JALXJV020000296.1, read on the forward strand.
GCGTGTGTGCCATGGCGTCCAGCCCCAAGGGGCTGGAGGGCTGAAGAGAACCATAGGGGACAGTGTGTAGTCTCTTGGGGCGCTAAACAAATCCACGTCTATGGGACCCGAACTCTTCAGCACAAGAGCTTCACCACCTCGGGGTGAAGTCTCCATTCCCAGGCCTCAGCCCCTGTCTCGACAGCAGGTCTGCTCCCTGATTCTCCGTCCCTGGGAGATACATGCGCTCTGGCGACAGTAATCTCTGCTGGGACCACAGGAGGATCTGGCCGCATAAGTTGTTCAGCGGTGGCGGCAGGCACCGCCCTGGTGATTTAAATAGGCCACCACTGCTGTGTTGTCGCATCGAACCAGGGCGTGGTGGCCCTGGAGATCTGGCAGGAAACTCCTTAGAGCCTGGAACACTGCCAACATCTGGAGGTAGTTGATATGCCTCTCTGACAGATGCACCTGCCAAGATCCCCTTGCAAGCGGCCGTCCATGACCGCCCCAGCCCATGAGGGGCGTCTGTCGAAATAACCAGCCGGTGACAGGACCCTCCTAACACAGGGCCCTGGGACAGGAACCAAGTCTCCTTCCAGACTGATAGGGACCGAAGACATTCGCGTGAAACCCTTATCAGGCGGAAAGGATTTCCCCTCGGGGAAAAACCCTTGGTCCGCAGCCACCACTGCAGGGGTCTCATGTGCAGCAGTCCATATGGTATCACAGTGGATGCAGCTGCTAGGAGACCTAACACCCATTGAAAGTGTTTCACAGTGATGGCGTGGCCTAACTTTACCCCTCCTACTGCTGCCATTATGGTGTCGACACATGCCGGGGATAACTGAGCCCGCATCACTGTCAAATCCCACACAACCCCCAGGAAAGTGATCCTCTGGGATGGGCTAGCACACTCTTCTTTGCATTGAGCCTCAGCCCTAAACGCATCAAATGATTCAGAGCGACATCTCGATGCCGAACTGCCAACTCCGAGACTGAGCTAGAATCAGCCAGTCGTCGATGTAGTTGAAAATCCGGATGCCCTGGAACCTCAGCGGGGCCAAAGCTGCATCCATACACTTGGTGAATGTGCGAGGGAAAGTGCCAGGCGAATGGAAGCACCCGATATTGGTAAGCCACACCCCGGCGAACCTCAGGAACTTCCTGTGAGAAGGGCGAATGGAGATATGGAAATAAGCGTCCTTTAGATCTATTGTGACGAACCAATCCTCGGATTGGATGTGCGTCCACGATGCCGAGATGGTGAGCATCTTGAACCTGAATCTCCTCAGAGACCAGTTTAGCACCCGCAGATCCAGAATAGGGCGCAGTCCTCCGTCCTTCTTGGGGACTAAGAAGTACCGGCTGTAAAACCCGGTGTTCCTGTCTGGGGAGGAGCAGCGTTCTCTGACCCCCTTCCTCAACAGAGAAAGAACTTCTTGTCCTAACACCGAACCTTGCTCGGGCGGACCACAGTCCAAATCACCCGTTGAACTTTGGCGGATTTTGAACTGCAGCCGGTACCCATGTATGGCAGTGCGCAGAGTCCACGGAGAAATGTCTGTCAGGCTCCGCCAGGCTTCTGCAAATTCTGCCAACGGAACCAACCCTCGGGGCTGGTGGTCGGTGTCTCGTGTGATTCTCCGGCCGGGCCCCTGAAGCATGAAGGCAGGGGAAACCGTCGAGAATCCACGGTGAAGTGAGTCGGATGCCGCCTGACTGCAGACCCTCGGGGCAGACAGTGCGGCGGACTTCGAAGTGGCTGGCACGTCCGAGCGTGAAAACGGCGGGCTAGCGTCACCTGAAGCCACCTCGGAGGGGACCTCGGTTGGCCTCCGGAAGGGGTGTGGGGGGTGAGGGAGGGGAGGAAAGACTCCCCCGCGCCGGTCCTCAGGACCGGACCTCTTCCCTGTGCTCCGGCGGGACTGGATGACGGTCCTCAGATCGCGTCTATCCAGATGTTGAGACTGGGTTTGTTGCCCTGCAGCCCCAGCTCCTCGGGGGGGCCTGCGGGATGCAACACTTTGTCTCCTTTCTGCTCGGTAGGAGCTGGTTGATGGGAAGGATTTCCTCCAGGCAGCCTCAGCTGCTCTGAGCGCGAACCGGCGAGGGAGGAACTGGCGGAGCGCTTCACCTTGCTCTTTCATGGTCTGGAACCGCTCCACCACAGAGTCCACTTCGTCCCCGAAAAGGCCTTCTGGGCAAACTGGTGCATCGAGGAGGCGATTTTTATCCTTCTCGGAAATACCCGAGAGATTCAGCCAGAGATGGCGCTCTGCGGCCACCAGGACCGACATGGATCTTCCGATGTTCCGGGCTGTCTCCTTTGTGGCCCTAAGGGACAGATCCGTGGCCCTGCTCAGCTCCTCCAGATCTCCCTCAGAAGGACCCCCCTTCTGGATCATCTCCTGAAGCAGGTCAGCTTGGTAGGCCTGAAGCACCGCCATGGTGTGCAAGCTCGCACCTGCCTGACCCGCTGCCATGTATGACTTGCCCATCAGTACTGAGGTGACGCGACATGGCTTGGAGGGTAACGCCGGTTTCTCTAGGGAGGACGCAAGTCGAGGGGAGAGATAGCCCGCAAGCGTATCTTCCACCTGAGGCATCCTCCCATACCCACGCTCTTTAATCCCCATTACATTACTGTAATTGAGGGATTTTGCTGTGAAGATGCGTGAGGAGTATGGTCTGCTCCAGGATTTCTTGATCTCGTCATGAAGATCCGGAAAGAATGGCAGACACCGGCGTGGAGGTGGCGCATGGCGTTTCAGGAATCTCTCATCCAGCCTACCACTTGTTCGTGGTTCTTGATTTTCCTGCGGCCAGGTGATATTCAGCTTCGCCACTGCTCTAGTCACCACCTCCAGCAGCTCGTCGTGAGTCGGGCGCAGCCTGATGGCGCTGCTCCGACACCCGAAGTCGTCTTCCACCACACTGAGCACGTCCAACTCCTCAGAGTCAGAGTGCTGCAGCGTCTCTGGATCCAAGCCACGAGCAGGAGAATCCGTAAAACGGGCTCCCGGACGAGGCAAGGATATAACTGAACCAGCGGACGAGGGTCGGGAAAAAGCCTCAGCCGTCCCGAAATCCTCCGTGAGGTCACACTGGGATCCCCATGACTGCCGCTTGCGGGCTGCCTCAGCAGCCGCTGGGCCAGATCCGCGGGGAGAGCACATCCTACCGTCCTCGGTGAAGAGATCCAAGCGGGACCTCAGTACCCGTAAGGATAGGGTTTCGCAATGGCCGCAGGCAGCCCCTCGAGCTGCCGGGCGTGCTCCATCCTAGACATGAGACACACATCTCATGCGAATCTCCTTCAGTGATGAAACGAGGACATGGATAAACACACCTTCTGTAATTCTTTTTCTGTGTTCGGACATGCTGGAAGACTTCAACTCAGGTAAGACAAGATCTGCTGGGATTGTAGCTTCTTCACTCAACATACAGACGCCTGCTGAATAGAAAAAAGCTAATTATGATTGTGCTCAGGTGTGCCTTATACTCCTCCGGTTATCCGTCACACCCTATCGTTTTAGCTACAAGCCAATAGGATTGGAGTAATTTCATTCACATTCAGACCTGCTACGCCTAAAGGCGTTCCCATAGTGTCGTAACCGACGCAGTTCGAGTTCCCTCGAAGGGGAACCAAAGACTTATGTTAAGTTATGTTATACTGTTATCATGTTGAAATGCTTATTAAATGCACCCTGAATATTAAAAAAACTAAACTAAAATGTGATCACAGTTAAAATGATAACAAATAAGAAGGTAAACAAAACAATTTACTTAAAAAAAAAAACATACAACAGACTCAAAAATGACGTGCTCTCTCTCCTGCTGACAGCCATTTAATTAAAGAAAACCTCACACAGAGCAGCTGATACAAGTCGTCTCTATCCTGATTGACAGGTTACCATGGTAGCGACCTGTCAATCACAACGTAGTTCCGCACAAAAGCATACGCTGCATTACTGTCTATTTTCCTCTAAATGGGACCATAATTTACTAAATGAACATCATGCTGTGTTGAAGAAGACTTGAAACTAGCGACTGAGACCATAAACTCATCAGGAAAGTGTTTACTGAGGGAATAAATCAGCTGGGAAGTAGAAACATTTTCCCTTTATTTCTAATGGAACAAGACTTCTTTTGGCAGCCAGTGGAGTCGCCCCCTGCTGGCCGTTAGAGAGAACGCAGGTTTAAGTTCCTTCTGCATGGTTTCACTTTCAGACGCAGAGGTTGCCGCTTGATGGAGATTAAAGAAATAACATTTGACAACCACTCGTCACGTCACTACAACTGTGGATTGGACAACAGTGCACGCCATGAGCTGCAAAACAACTGCAGGATGTTGAGTTTGTAATTTATTTTTATAAATACTAATACTAAACCCTCGCTATTCTCGAGCCCTGGTTTGACTTTTATATTATGGTTTTTGTCTTACATTCATCGTGGGTCATGAGAGAAACAATTTCAATCCTCTGTGAACATGTACATGGTAGAAGTGAAAATAAAGTTCACTTTGACTTGTGGCTTCTGTTTTGTATATTAAAGATATGTGTAATTGATTAAACCATATAAGGGTTATCATATGTTATTATGACTGTCTTAAAAAATGTTTTTCAAAAGTTGTCCTTGATACTGACAAACCCAAGAGCAGACGGCTTCAGTATTTGGCCTGATGCTTTCCGAGATGCTGTACTGCACATTACAATGGGCAGAATATGAAATAAATGGTTGCACATTGTTGAAAATAAAAGTCACATAAACAAGAGCAGTCTTATTAATTATTTATTGTCTGCGTGCATTTCTACATTGATTATTGTGTCCAGAAATGAACTTTTTTGGAACGTGTGCTATTATTCTTCAAGGTGTGTCTCATGTCTGAGTGTGAGGTAATGCATAGACTACCTGTTTTGTATACTTACTGTAGACACAGACTGATATGAAGCCCAACAGCAAAATGACACAAAGAATCCCCAAACAATAAGCCACCTGCTGATAGCAGCGACCTCTGCTGTCTGTTCTCTTGTCTGGCAAAAGTCCTGCTGAGACTAAACAACAGATAGAATTATATGGCTTTAGCAGTCCGACTTCACCAAATCATGAGGGTACTTTTCAAAGTTTATTTTACTAAAACCTCAGACTGCTAAAGGCTCATTTAGCTTCAGATAAACTTTGGAACACATTTTCTACACAGAACAAAGACAGTACATTTTGTCGCCCATCAATAACATTCGAAGCTCATTACAAAGGACTCTCTTAATGGTCAGTACAAACAGGAGGAATGATTACAGGCAGCAAAACATGTTTCAATATTCCCATGGGTACCTTGATTTATGATGGACTTTCTTTAAGAAAAGTGCTATTTGCCACTGAGCTAAAAGTAGTGGTAGCTTTAGAAGCAGTAATAGAAGTATTGGTTGTAGCTGTAACAGCAGAATTTCTGTAGTTTTAGTGGCTGTAAAATAAATGTTGCAGTTAAAGCACTCGTGCAGCAATCGTCTTGGAACAATGCAAATTAGAAAAACTGTGGCTTAAACTCAAAAATACTTGATCATACACTTCCTGTAGTTGGTACAAAAAAAGGTTTACAACCACTGTCCTACTGTTTCACAGGCTGAGCAGTCCTCCTCATGAATCCCCTTTTAGTTCCTTTTTAATGGTTGCAATAATAGAGGTAGTATTTGTAGAATAGTAGTGTTACTAATATTCTCAGTTGCAGTAATACTGAATGTTGTGTACATTTCTTTTTTTTACACCTTACCATTTGTGTCAGCAGTCTTTTCAGTTGTTTTGCTTCGCTCGCTCACTTCACTTAACACAGTGTCCTCCTCCTCGTTAGCTGAAAGGTAGAAGAACACAATGTCGTGGTTAACTACTGTAAAGTGTTACAGTTAGCGGATCATGAAAGGGGAAACTCTGCATTTTATGGGAAACATTTTAAAATTAAAGCTGCAAGCAGCGTTGGCTGGGCCCTCGGACGTGTAGTGCGTCAAGGTGTGAGGCGCTTCGAACTCACACCGTGTTAATGATCACTTCCTGTGCCCCTTTGTGGCAGGACTTCGCTCTATACTGAACATGTAGATGTGTTCGGGCGGTTATCAAGCACCTAAAGTTTGGTGAAGATGTGAGCATGTACACTGAAAATACAATAACTTCCTGTTTCATGGCGATTCACTGATTATGGACGCCGCGCCACGGGCACGCCCTTTCACGAAAACTCACTGTTTGTACAACTTTTAATCATCAATGGCTTTAGAGTCGACAGGGAAAATCTGACGTTGGTGGTACTAATTCTCTAGGAGACGTTTGTTAGTAGTACAAAGTGTGTAAAAAATCCAAAAATAATGATAAAAATCAAAATGGCCGACTTCCTGTTGTGTTTAGTGCATCGCTCCAAGATGCTTTTTTATACATCTGGACATGATTCATGTGCCACAGATAATTTGTACATGCAGATAAAATGTGCTGCGGGGGCTGCTTCGTTGAAAGTCACTTCCTGTTGCCAGCAGGTGGCGCTATGGCTGTGGGTGAATGTCTGCAGATATGTGTTCAGGGTGGGACTCTTAATAAAAGTTTAAAATTTGGTAGAGATCTGAACATGTACAGTAAAGTTACAACAACTTTCTGTGTCATGGCGAACCGTGGAAGTTTGCTGCCATGCCGTTTACAACATGGCTTCATCAATGTGTTAAAGAGGTGATATTATGCTCATTGTCAGGTTCAAAATCTTATTTACAGGTTGTACCATAACAGGATTACATAGTTTTATTTCTCATACTACACATGGCTGCAGTTCCTCTTTTCACCCTGTGTTGTACGCTCTGCTATTGAGCTACAGAGTGATGCATCTTACTCGTACAAAATCTTTGTTGAAAGTTGCACATGCACAGTTCCCAGGAAAGGACTACTAGTCAATCAGAAGCCGAGAAGGGCGGGTCGTAAGAAACAAGGCAGTGTGATCCAAAACAAAGTCGCTTCAGACTGTGACCGTAACCCAGCAGATGGTATACTTCCTTCCCTTACCTACTTACTTACTTCCTTACTTACTTCCCCAGGTATTTACCTCATTGATGTGATATGTACTATGAGCTCTTACTAGTATTTATTGTCAGTTGTAGATCTGTATTTGATCCTCTGTTGATGCTTGTATGTGGTTCCTCAAATGTAAGTCACTTTGGATAAAAGCGTCTGCCAAATGAGTAAATGTGGTATTTGTTACTCACAAGCACACAACATTGTTGTTCCACATCTTTCAATAAACCAACACAAAAATCATCATCATATTTCAACTCAATTTTACATAAAAATTGGACAACAATTTCAACGCTTGCTCAGTAGCTTTCACATCAGGTGGAATGTTAACATTATAGCTATAACTTTAGCTGTGTTAGCCAACGCTTACAACAACTCCACACTTGAATAGTCTGTGACGCTACACTGCCCTGTTTAATTTAAATATAATTCACACCCAATAAAGCATTACAGTTCTATATCGTATAGGCTTCGCCCTCCAAGGCCATCGCTATTGGGTTTACCCCTATGCGTGCCTTCACGTTCCTGATAAATTTTGTCTACGCCCACCCACAGCGTGAGCCTCTCCTACTTTCAAGATCCAGCCTTCAGCTCCCATTTTGCTTCTAAAGAGCAGAAGACTTCGTCTAAAGAGTAAAATACTTTCCAGACGGAAAACAAGAAGAACGATGTCTTCCAGCAAGCCGGCCAGAACGGGCGAGACAGCGCTACAACCGGATCGACCACACGGGCGACATCACGCTGGGTGATCTCCGTCCCCTCTGCGAGGTGTGCCTTGGACCGAAGCACGCCAGCCTAGCGCTCACTCTCAGTTCACACTGCACTCTCTGTGCCCTAAGGGGGGGACCCTTAGAGTGGCGGCGCCGGGCGGTTAGCTTTGCCGCTCATGATGAGGAAGTGTGGTGGTCCACCCAGCTCTGGATGAAGCCCTCGATCTGGTGTTGACAGAAGAGTGGAAGTTGGATAGCTCCACTCTTCCCATTCTCAGGTCTCTGAGCTGCTCCTCGCTTCCCCCATTCCGACCTCTGACGCTGGCCTCAACGTTACCAGGTTGTCACTGCGAGGCACGCTAACAGGGAGCTAACGTTGAGCTAATAGATAGCTAATGTGACGCTCACATGCGGTTTGCCTTGATCAGCCGACCAGGGAGACCACGTGTGCCCACGTTGCTCGAGATTAGCTGCGGGTTATGACGTCTAGCAACTCTCGTCGCTCAGAGCAGACGACTGGTAAGCTATGGGTCGGGACTGTGTGTTTTACCTTGTTGCTCCTTTGTGGAAGTTGTTGAAAAGACGCTGTCTGTGCCTGCCTCAGCTGAATCAGCCACACCAAGCACACGTTTCCCACACTGTGTGAGCCATCTGCTGTTAGCCAAGCGGCTAACCTGCAGCTTGAGCTCAAAGCAACAAGAAGTACACTCTTTGTTCATGGTCAGAGGTCCCCTCACACCCCTCCTCACAGAAATTGTGTATGAGCCTCACAAGAGCAGACGCTTGCGTGTGGACGGAACCCTCTTCACTGACACAGTCCTTCTGTGTGTCCGGGAGTACACCTTTGTTCACAGAAGGCATGCTGTGTCATATGAGCTCACGAAGCGGACATTAAGCTCGGTGGATGGGGTACACACACACTCAACCCTGTGTGTGGTGTTGTCCCATTGCCGCTCCCCAGTGAGATCGCCACGAACGCAAAAAGGACCACCAGCGCCACGATTGACCCGAGGCTGCTACAGACGCAGCTCTCTACGCCGTCCCCTGGCCTCCTGCCCCGCCGGCTTAGCTGGCGCTCCCAAGGCGCCGGGGGTAGCCCGCACATAGTCTAACTCCATGGTGCAGCCACGGCGTTCTGGGAAGCGCCAGTGGCATTTTGGGGGTCATTGTGTGTTCAGTGTTCATGTTCTGCCTGCAGTTTCTCTGTTGAGACAAATGTGTGCCGTAAGAGCATGTTTCGGGCCACTGCTGCCTCAGGTGAGTCAGTGGCCGCTGTTAAACACATTTCCCCCACGCTGTATGGACTGGCTGCAGCTGGCTGGACAGCTTTCATGCAGCCTGGCTCCGGTGTCACAAGCAGTTCTTTTTTCCATATCGCCAACCACTGCCTCCCTCCTCTCACTGGGGAGCGGCAGGGTTTTGATCCAAGAGTGCGACCATGCCACCTCGTGTGGACCCCTGGTGTTGGCATCTTCCCCACCCTCTCACCTCTCTGGGAGCATGGTAAGGCAGCGGACAAACGAAAGAGGCCACGCTACCTCGTGCAGGCCCACC
>JALXJV020000297.1:0-12071 GCA_024633595.2 Lepomis macrochirus
ACAGACAGATGGAGAACAGAGACAGAGGTGGAGAAAAAGACAGGTGGAGAAACAGAGACAGAGAGATGGAGAACAGAGACAGAGGTGGAGAAACAGAGACAGAGGTAGAGAAACAGAGACAGAGAGATGGAGAACAGAGACAGAGGTAGAGAAACAGACAGAGGTGGAGAAACAGAGACAGGTGGAGAAACAGACAGAGGTGGTTATTCAGAGACAGAGAGATGGAGAACAGAGACAGAGGTAGAGAAACAGACAGAGGTGGAGAAACAGAGACAGGTGGAGAAACAGACAGAGGTGGAGAAATGAGACAGAGGTGGAGAAACACAGACAGAGAGATGGAGAACAAAGACAGAGGTGGAGAAACAGACAGAGGTGGAGAAATGAGACAGAGGTGGAGAAACACAGAGAGGTGGAGAAACAGACAGAGTTGGAGAACAGAGACAAAGAGATGGAGAAAAAAGACAGGTGGAGAAACAGAGACAGAGAGTTGGAGAACAGAGACAAAGAGATGGAGGAAAAAAAATAGGTGGAGAAACAGAGAAAGAGGTGGAGAACGGACAGGTGTAGAAACAGACAGAGGTGGAGAAACAGACAGAGTTGGAGAACAGAGACGAGAGATGGAGAACAAAGACAGAGGTGGAGAAACAGAGAAAGAGAGATGGAGAAACAGAGACAGAGGTGGAGAAACAGAGAGAGAGAGAGAGAGACAAAGAACAGAGACAGAGATGGAGAAACACAGACAGAAAGATGGAGAACAGAGCCTGAGGTGGAGAAACAGAGACAGAGGTGGAGAAACACAGACAGAAAGATGGAGAACAGAGCCTGAGGTGGAGAATCAGAGACAGAGATATGGAGAACAGATACAGAGAGATGGAGAACAAAGACAGAGGTGGAGAAACAGACAGGAGGTGGAGAAATGAGACAGAGGTGGAGAAACACAGACAGAGAGATGGAGAACAAAGACAGAGGTGGAGAAACAGACAGAGGTGGAGAAATGAGACAGAGGTGGAGAAACAGAGACGGAGACCCCATTTACACCTGGTATTAAAATGCGATCTGTATCCAGATAAGTTATCCGGATAATAAAAAACGCATGTTAATGCAAGGTGTAAATACGTTGTGATCGGATTGTGATCGGATCTGCCTGACCACATCTGGAGGTAGTCTGGCTCGCATTGTGTTCGGATCTTTACTAGGTGTAAACGCAATCCGTACGACGTGATGGCATTCGTACCTGCCAAACGTCATCCTTCTGCCCTGACCCCTGACCCCTGACCTCTGCCCGTGAAAACCACACCCTCAGAAGTAACGTTAAGCTAAACGGACGACGAAAGTAGGAAAGAAAGTTAACATTAAAATTGGAAGATTCACGTCCCTGGAGCCATCAGGAAACAAGATGCCTAATAGCTTTATGGGGTGACAGCACTGTTCAAGCAAAACTGGACAGTTCCTACAGAAATCGGGCAATTTACGAGGACATTTCAAAACAAATGGAAGAAGAAGGCTGGCCGCGGACCTGGCTGCAATGCCAACGGAAAATAAAACATCTAAAGGTAGCTTATCATAAAGCTAAAGATAATAATAACAAAAGCGGACGCGCAAGGACAACTTGCCCGTTTTTTGAAGAGTTGGATAAGATTTTATCAGACCGTGCGACATCTCAACCTGCTTTAACGTTGGACAGTGCGGAGCCAGCCACCGACACCGACGATGACACCGACTCGACTTCAAATGATAAAGGTAAGCAATCCTGGTAACACTAACGTTAAAACGTAATTAGTTTAGTTTTCATACTTTCTGTCAAGATTAACAGCAGCAAATACCAACTTTAAATGAATTCCATCATTAATGTAAAACCTGTGTGTGTCCCATTAATAGGTGGCAGTGCTGGAAGCAGTCGGAGAAAGAAATCCAAATTTGACACATCACTTGAGGCGTTTGCAAAGGCCATCACATCTATTTCTACAATTGACAATGAACATCAACTCAAATTACAAGCAGCACAACATGAGCATGAGAGAGCTATGTTTGGAATGTTAATGCAGTCCATAACCACACAAGTCCAAAATTCACAGCACCATCAGCAACACTTTCCCACACCTCAGACCCAACTTCCTTTTCTACATCCGTACATGCACCGTGGACCCCAGTACCAACCACCTTGTTCTCCATATGACCCTCGGGTGCCATTTTCCCAGCAGCCTCCTTCCCAAGATCATGGCATGGAACAGTCCTTCCTCCAACTTCTGGGGCAGTTTGAACCCCCTGTGGCAGTACACAACCCTCCACCTTCTCAACGCGACCCAAAGCCACAGGAGGAAAAAGAGGAGGAAGACAATGACCGCACTCTGACTAGCATTTAGTAGTCAAAGGTATTTTAAGTTGTTTGGATGTTCTTCATGAGATTGATTTAAATGTTGTATATTTTCTGACTTGCAGTTTTAATACTTACTGTTCTTTAATATTTGAAATATTTTAATATTAGCATTTTAATGGCGCATTTGCAACTGTTTTGAACTTTAGATGAGAATTCAGCATTCAAAGAATAGATGGTTTTGTTTAAGTGTTTTTCTCTCATTTATAAAGGTTTACTATCTAGCATTTATCTGTTCAGTGTAAGTAGTTTAATTGTACTGTTATTAATTAGCACTTATGACTTTTTAGTGGATAATAAAGTTTATTACAAAATGCATCAGTTTAACAATGTAACTTTGTTCAATTTGCAAGTGAAAATGGACTGTACAAAATTTATTTAAGATAATTTAACAAAATAGCTAGAATGGAAATATTGTGAACTTATATACAACAAAATCTAAACTTTAAGTTAGTTATAATAACACAAAAATTGAGAGACTAAATCTGTAAAAATGTAACAGTATTACATCATATATAGAAATCACATGCGTCATGTCTGTTCATTGTGTAAAATGCATTGTGTGTCCATCACGACTCTACTTTGCACTCATTTTCATTTACTTCTGATGTGGACAGTCACTGATGTCCTCTCTGCTGAGAAAACAGCCTGGTCAGTACATCTCGGACAGCATGTGGCCCAGCATCTCTGGGTTGGGGGAGATCAGACTCATTGGGTGTATGTTCATGGGCTGATTCCATCCACGTTTCATCAAAACTTTGTGCATGAATTTCACAAAGATTGTGCAAAATGCAGCACGCTGTTACAACATGTGGAACTTCGCAAGATTTGAACATCCATTCTTTTCAGAAGACATCTCCATCGTCCTTTGAGTCGACCAAAAGCACACTCCACAGTCATCACGAGCTTGGCTGTGGCGGTAGTTGAAGTACTCCTGATCGTTAGTTAGGTGGCCGTTATCAGGATAAGGCTTCATGAGCCAGCTCAGAAGGGGTATGCTGCATCTCCTAGAAGCATGACAGGGACTGATGTGCCATGTATGTCACGGGTGACCTAGAAATGTACCACACACAACACACATCTATCTCATATCACTATCTCACATAGGCCTATAGACATGACTTTGATTATGTATGTAATAGATAGATACATGCATACATAGGTAATATATTTGGATAACATCAGATTATAATGCATGAAAGTCACCGACCAATGTTGGGTTATGTGCAGGTTTAACAATATGAAAAGCAGTGAATCACTGTGCTCTATATTCACCAGTTGAAATATCTCGTTGTTCTCAGCCAGATCGTAAAGTGTGGAATTTCTCAGCACTCTTGCATCATGTACGCTTCCTGGCCAGCCAACATATGTGTTGATAAACCTGCCACATACATACATACATGCTGTTTATTTCAAACCAACAGAACTTTAATGACAGGGATATGCTGCATAGACTACTATCTCACCTAAATTTATTCAATTTGATGTAATGTCTTTTTGACATAGCCTAATGTAGGCTAAACGTGATGAACAACGAAGTAGCCTTTGACATAGACTACAGAATACATAATATATATATATAGGCCTATATCCTATGTTCAGAGAACTGAGGAAAAATCGGGAGTCAAAGGGGTCAATAGGCTATCTGCTATCCTTTCAGCACCACGCTGGTGCTGAAAGGATAGCAGTTTTTAAAGATAGGGCATAATATGTGATGTGTCACTCCAGCTTAAGGTAGGCTACTATAGGAAGAAATCAAGACAGTTCACCTACAAGCTAGGGTACTAACGCCATCGGTGGGGGGCAAAAAAGCACAATCTGGGACTAAAGTTTTTTTCTTTACCAATAAAAGTAGGCCTACTTAAGGAATTAGGCCAATTTAACATTTTAACATTTTCCACAGGCTTTTAATTTTGAGGTCTACTTATTTTCCCCTTCTATCTATTTGACCGGAGTTAACACCTCTTACCTTCCCTTAACAATCTATGCAGCAGGAGTCTTGGCTAACGGTTTGGCTAGGTCATAAAACCCGTGTTACGTAGGCCTAGCCTATATGAACTTTAGAGACACATTCATATTTACCTATACTGGTGGTCAACAACAGCTTGAAGCACAACAGAGTGGCAACCTTTTCTGTTGAAATATGCAGTCGCGTTGTGCTCTGGGGCTATGACAGGTATGTGTGTCCCGTCAACAGCGCCACACACTGAGGGAACCTCCAGCGCTCCTCAAAGCCGGTCACCACATCCCGAAGTCCTTGTCCCTTGGGCAGTTCGATACAGTGACCAAACACAGACCGTAGCGCTCTGGCGACCTGGTAGACTCCATGGCATACAGTTGCTGTACTTATTCCAAAGAGATGAGAGATTGTCCTGTACCCAGACCCTGTGGCATAATACCAAAGCGCAGCTGCTACTCTCTTCTCCACAGACACCGACGACCGCAGCAGAGTATTTCTCCGTGACAGCAGAGGCCGCAACTTCTTGCAGATGTAGTCGAACAAATGTCGGTTCATTCTGAAGTTTGCCATCCAGTCATCTTCGCCAAAAGACCCCAAGACAATACGTTCCCACCACTCATTACTCCGTTCTCTCATCCACAGAGACCGGTTCACTGTCAGTAGCATTCACAGTAGCCGCCAAAACAACAGCTGCAAACAGGGCCTGTCGTCTTTTTTGTTTTGCTCCTAATAGAAAAACGTTGAAAATGACCCCTACCGCGACAGAGAAAAAGTAGAAACAGGCGGTACAGTAATAGCATCTCTAACGATCCTACACCTGCCATGTTGACAAACTACAGCTGATTTCCCGCCACCTCAGTGCTCACGCGCAGGTGTCACTCTGGACAGAGATCCGAACTCAATGTGGATAACGAGAACGCATTAAAAATACAAGGTGTAAACGCAAACGTAAGATCAGAACACTTATTATCCGGATAACTTATCTGGATACAGATCGCATTTTAATACCAGGTGTAAATGGGGTCAGAGAGTTGGAGAACAGATACAGCGAGATGGAGAACAGAGCCAGAGGTGGAGAAACACAGACAGAAAGATGGAGAACAGAGCCAGAGGTGGAGAAACAGAGACAGAGAGTTGGAGAACAGATACAGAGAGATGGAGAACAAAGACAGAGGTGGAGAAACACAGACAGAGGTGGAGAAATGAGACAGAGGTGGAGAAACACAGACAGAGAGAGATGGAGAACAAAGACAGAGGTGGACAACAGAGACAGAGGTGGAGAAACAGACAGAGGTGGAGAAATGAGACAGAGGTGGAGAAACACAGACAGAGAGAGATGGAGAACAAAGACAGAGGTGGACAACAGAGACAAAGGTGGAGAAAAAGAGACAGAGGTGGAGAAACAGAGAGAGAGAGAGATAAAGAACAGAGACAGATGAAGAAACAGAGACTTGGAGAACAGATACAGAGAGATGGAGAACAAAGACAGAGGTGGAGAAACAGACAGAGGTGGAGAAATGAGACAGAGGTGGAGAAACACAGACAGAGAGATGGAGAACAAAGACAGAGGTGGAGAAATGAGACAGAGAGTTGGAGAACAGATACAGCGAGATGGAGAACAGAGCCAGAGGTGGAGAAACACAGACAGAAAGATGGAGAACAGAGCCAGAGGTGGAGAAACAGAGACAGAGAGTTGGAGAACAGATACAGAGAGATGGAGAACAAAGACAGAGGTGGAGAAACAGACAGAGGTGGAGAAATGAGACAGAGGTGGAGAAACACAGACAGAGAGAGATGGAGAACAAAGACAGAGGTGGACAACAGAGACAGAGGTGGAGAAAAAGAGACAGAGGTGGAGAAACACAGACAGAGAGGTGGAGAAACAGAGAGAGAGTTGGAGAACAGAGACAAAGAGATGGAGAAAAAAGACAGGTGGAGAAACACAGAAAGAGGTTGAGAACAGACAGGTGGAGAAACAGAGACAGAGAGTTGGAGAACCGAGACAGAGAGATGGAGAACAAAGACAGAGGTGTAGAAACAGAGACGGAGAGATGGAGAAAAGAGACAGAGGTGGAGAAACACAGACAGAGGTAGAGAAACAGAGACTTGGAGAACACAGACACAGAGGTGGAGAAACAGAGACAGAGGTAGAGAAACAGACACTTGGAGAACACAGACAGAGAGATGGAGAACAAAGACAGAGGTGGAGAAACAGAGACAGAGTTGGAGAACAGAGACAAAGAGATGGAGAAAAAAGACAGGTGGAGAAACAGAGAAAGAGGTGGAGAACAGTGGTGTGCAGACTCGCACCAGCCTGGCCTGCCGCCATAAACCCTTTCCATACAGAACTCATTATGTAAGTCTGGCAAAAACGGCAAGGATCGGCGTGGGGGTGCTGAGTGGCTCCTCAGGAAGCGATCATCCAGTTTACTACACTTGATAATTTTTACAGTGTACTGGCATTAAGCTTCCTCACAGCCTGTGGCCAATTAAGGTTGAGTTTTAACCACAGCCCGCGTCACCACTTCCAGCAGCTCATCATAGTTGGGGCGTGGCGCTCTTCTGATGACGTCAGCCCGACACCCGGAAGTCTTCCTCCTCCTCCATGACGCTAAGCACATCTAGCTCCTCAGAGCCAGAGTGCATACTCATCGCCGGTCGGCGTCCCCGAATGGAAGAAGCCAAGAACGGGCTCCCGAACGGGAATGAGGGGAGTCGGAGTCAGCAGATGAAGGACGAGAAGGGCATCAGCCGTCTCGGAATCCTCCAGCAGATCTTGCTGCGATCCCCATGACTGAAACCGCCGAGCCGACTCAGCGACCATGGGGCCTGCGCCACGGGGAGAGCGTATCTGGCCGTCCTCAGAGAAGCGGGCCATACAGGACCTCAGTACCCGCGTGGGCAGGGCCTCGCAATGGTCACAAACAGCTCCCTTGAGAGCTGCCGTGGCGTGCGGCAGGCCCAGACAAACAACACACAGCTCATGAGAGTCTCCTACCGTGATTAAACGCGGGCAGAGAGACACACATCTCCGGAACTGGTTCAACTCTGAGGACATACTGCAACTTCCATGTAGGTTCACTTCCTTAGCCAGGATGCGGGAGCTTTTCACTAACCACATTAACCAAAGTGCCTGCTGAATAGAAAAGCTAATGCACCTATGTGCCGCGTGCTTATATACGCCTACGGTTACGCCGTTCACATGCTACCGTTCTCACTAAGCCAATAGGATTCGAGTAGTTTTCATTTGCATTCAGCCCTGCCATGCCTAAAGGCGTTCCCATAGTGTCGTCACTGACACAGTTCGAGTTCCCCGAAGGGAAGAGAGACAGAGAGGTGGAGAAACAGAGACAGAGGTGGAAAACAGAGACAGAGAGTTGGAGAACAGAGACAGAGATGGAGAACAGAGAAAGAGAGTTGGAGAACAGAGACAGAGATGGAGAACAGAGAACGAGAGTTGGAGAACAGAGACAGAGGTAGAGAAACAGAGACAGAGGTGGAGAAACAGAGACAGAGGTAGAGAAACAGAGACTTGGAGAACACAGACAGAGACATGGAGAACAAAGACAGAGTTGGAGAAACAGAGACAGAGTTGGAGAACAGAGACAAAGAGAAGGAGAAAAAAGACAGGTGGAGAAACAGAGAAAGAGGTGGAGAACAGACAGGTGTAGAAACAGACAGAGGTGGAGAAACAGAGAAAGAGAGATGGAGAAACAGAGACAGAGGTGGAGAAACAGAGACAGAGAGTTGGAGAACAGATACAGCGAGATGGAGAACAGAGCCAGAGGTGGAGAAACACAGACAGAAAGATGGAGAACAGAGTCAGAGGTGGAGAAACAGAGACAGAGAGTTGGAGAACAGATACAGAGAGATGGAGAACAAAGACAGAGGTGGAGAAATGAGACAGAGGTGGAGAAACACAGACAGAGAGAGATGGAGAACAAAGACAGAGGTGGACAACAGAGACAGAGGTGGAGAAAAAGAGACAGAGGTGGAGAAACAGAGAGAGAGAGAGAGATAAAGAACAGAGACAGATGAAGAAACAGAGACTTGGAGAACAGAGACAGAGATGGAGAACAGAGACAGAGGTTGAGAAACAGAGACAAAGAGTTGGAGAACAGAGCCTGAGGTGGAGAAACAGAGACAGAGGTGGAGAAACACAGACAGAAAGATGGAGAACAGAGCCTGAGGTGGAGAAACAGAGACAGAGATATGGAGAACAGATACAGAGAGATGGAGAACAAAGACAGAGGTGGAGAAACACAGACAGAGAAGTGGAGAATCAGAGAGAGTTGGAGAACAGAGACAAAGAGATGGAGAAAAAAGACAGGTGGAGAAACACAGAAAGAGGTTGAGAACAGACAGGTGGAGAAACAGAGACAGAGAGTTGGAGAACCGAGACAGAGAGATGGAGAACAAAGACAGAGATGTAGAAACAGAGACGGAGAGATGGAGAAAAGAGACAGAGGTGGAGAAACAGAGACAGAGGTAGAGAAACAGAGACTTGGAGAAGACAGACACAGAGGTGGAGAAACAGAGACAGAGAGATGGAAAACAGAGACAGAGATGGAGAACAGAGACAGAGGCGGAGAAACAGAGACAGGTGGAGAAACAGAGACAGAGATGGAGAACAGAGACAGAGGCGGAGAAACAGAGACAGAGATGGAGAACAGAGACAAAGAGTTGGAGAACAGAGGCAGAGGTGGAGAAACAGAGACAGAGAGTTGGAAAACAGAGACAAAGAGATGGAGAACAGAGACAGAGAGATGGAGAATAGAGAAAGAGGGTTGGAGAACAGAGAGAGATGGAGAACAGAGAAAGAGAGTTGGAGAACAGAGACAGAGAGATGGAGAACAGAGATAAAGATGGAGAAACAGAGACAGAGGTGGAGAAACAGAGACAGAGAGTTGGAAAACAGAGACAAAGAGATGGAGAACAGAGACAGAGAGATGGAGAATAGAGAAAGAGGGTTGGAGAACAGAGATAGAGATGGAGAACAGAGAAAGAGAGTTGGAGAACAGAGACAGAGATGGAGAACAGAGACAGAGAGTTGGAGAACAGACAGAGAAATGGAGAACAAAGACAGAGGTGGAGAAACAGAGACAGAGAGATGGAGAACAGAGACAGAGGTGGAGAAACAGAGACAGGTGGAGAAGCAGAGACAGAGATGGAGAACAGAGACAGATGTGGAGAAACAGAGATGGAGACCAGAGACAGAGAGTTGGAGCACTGAGGCTTAGCTGCAGAGAGAGGGAGGGGTGGTGCAGTTGGAGAAAGCGAGCCGCTGTAATCCTCTTCCTATAAAGCCGGCAGCAGACGGAGGCAGCCTCAGTGTGAAGGATGGGAGATGCAGTGCTGCTCCTCCACCCTGACGACAAATGGAGCATTGCTGGCTCTGAGCAGCAGCAGCACCCAGCAGGATGAGCGGTCCTCTTGCCTTCTGCTGCCTCCTCCTCTCCGCCCTCAGCCTCCACCTGACCTCCGGTAAGAGCTCCATCAGTGAGTCTGTGTGAGCGAGGTGTTGGTGCTGTCTGCATGCTGCTGATACTCAGAGAGACCAGTAACTGTCACATCCTGCTGTCTGTATAAAACCTCAACATCATGTCAGGTTCAAACTGCTTGTTGACACTGGGAGATGTTTTCTCCTGTTTTAGGAAAGTAAATACGAGGATGCTGAAAGCTGAGCTCTTTGTGCTGTAACTTCATTTCAGACACAGGTCACTGAGACAAAGGGAAACTTAAACAAGGACAGAAATATGTACGAGAGCCATGGTGATTAAAACAACTTTGTTTCAGTGATTCCAAAAGCAGGAGGAGCTCCTTGTGTCTGTTGTTAAAACTACCAGGATCACATTTTTTATCTGTTAGCCTGGTTAGTGGATGTGTGTCTAAATGGCCATATGTATAATTAAATTAAATTAAATTTATTCATCTTGATTGTTTTTAAAGTTTGGAAAAGTCCTTTGACATAACAAAAAAACATAATCTTAGCTCAAGGTCCACTTACTAGCTTTCACCAGGTCTTTCATCATGGTCTTCATCTGCTCAGCTGCCTTTTCAAAACTCATAGATGACAGCAGACGTGCTGCTCACAGTGAGGATGATGAAGCTGAAGC
Source organism: Lepomis macrochirus (assembly GCA_024633595.2). Taxonomy (NCBI): domain Eukaryota; kingdom Metazoa; phylum Chordata; class Actinopteri; order Centrarchiformes; family Centrarchidae; genus Lepomis; species Lepomis macrochirus. Next base: position 10,451 of record JALXJV020000297.1, read on the forward strand.
TGGTCTTATGTCTCTGCAAGTTGATCATGAGCATTTAAAGCCAGGCATGATTAGTGTGACTGCTACGGGACCCAGACCTATAGGGGCCACAACTCCAGGCTCACTGTGGGATAAGTGGTTTTTAATGCAAATTTGTAAGTAAATGTAACAGATCCACAATTTGTCTTGGTGAAGGGGCTCCGAGTCAAAATGTTAACCCCTATTTAATGTTCGTATTAGATTCAGTTCAGAGCCAAGGCATGAAGCCAGGAGGAAGGAGAGGGTGTGGAGGTCGAGGTCCAAACATTTAACCGTAGTTATGACCCAAGCTAACCATTGTTTATTTTCCATAGCCACCATCTTTCTAGTCACCAAACCACCAAGCTCCTGTAGTGTGAAGATGACACCAGCCTCACTGGGCTCATCACTTGTTGGGATCAGTCTGCCCACAGGTGGGAGATTGACCATCTGGGGTCCTGGAGCAGCCAGAGCAATCTGGACCTCAGTGATCTGAAGACAGTGGAGATGGGCAGGTATTCCAGGAAGAGGCCAGCTGCACTCATCCCCATCAACTGTGCAACTCCACATCTCTACACTGTGGAGTCCTACTGCTCACCCAGGACCTCCACTTGAAGTTGATACGCTTATGTCGACTTTTATACCCCTTTCTAAATATTTCAGGTCATATCTTCACAAGTTTCTCACATTTCTTCAACTACTTCATGGCTTTCAGCTAAATACTACATTCAAACCTTAAAATGTTCTACATTTATTTGAAGTGACTTTAAAATATTATTCATATTCTTTAGAACATTTCCCATGTTTCCAAGATTTCAGTCCTTCAGCCACTTTCTGCACATTAAAGCCAGCAATGCAGTGTAGCGTCAGCTTTTCAACAGTCCTTAAAACCTTTCCCATCTTTCATACATTTGTACTATTTAAATTTGTTCAAGATAGCAATTCAGTGTATCGTCAGCTTTTCAACAAAAACTTCCACATCTTTCATACATTAGTACTATTCAAATTTTTTCAACCCAGCAATTCAGTTTAGCGCAAGCCATTCAGCAGACAGCATGAATTCACACAGCAGTTTCTCCAGAAATTGCTTTTCTAGTTTCAAGCAGTGTTTTGCAAATTAATTTCAGCTTTCTTGAGAAGTGCAATGCATTGCATTTGAGCTTCAAGAATTTTCATGCATTTCTGTCTGGCAGGTTTGGCACAACCTGCCCCTGGCATACAGAAACACAAAAAGCTTAATAAAATGTGAATATTTGATATCTACACAGTTGATTTCTCAGCTTAAACAATCTCAGAAGTGAATTTAGTGATAAAACAACATACAAAAATTAAAAAATAACAACAACAAAAAACATACCGTTGTGTTGGCCTTTCTCTGCTTCCCACTCCTTGCTCAAATGCAGAAATGAGTGCTGGGATATTTGTGCTGTCAAGTTCACACAAGTAAAATGGGCATGGCAAGGATACAAGAACACAAGTACAGACAAGAGTTCTAGAATCCTGCATCAAAGCAACAAAATCATTGTTGGTTCCATTCCGTTGCCTTTGACGATGAAAGCAGGCCATTCTATGGGGATCATTATGTCTCACTTCATAGTTTTAAGTCATGTGATATGCAGTGACC